>JAMLFY010000017.1:908786-946786 GCA_030441495.1 Dalbergia oliveri
TTGAGCACCAAAAACCTTCAGGAATGTTGCAACCTTTGCCTATCCCCGAATGGAAGTGGGATAGATATCTATGGATTTTGTGACTGCCTACCAGAACCCAGAGCCCATGACGCTATTTGGGTAATAGTGGACAGGTTAACCAAGTCGGCCCATTTCCTACCCATCAAGATGACCTTTTCCCAAGATAAGTTAGCCCAGTTGTACATCAGGAGATAGTGAGGTTACATGGAGTTCCATCGACGATAATCTTGGTCGAGATCCGCGTCTACGTCGCGTTTTGGGGAGCCTTTCAAAAGGCGTTTGGTTCAAAGTTTAAGCACGGCTTACCACCCTCAAATGGATGGACAATAGAAAGGACTATCCAAACATTGGAGGATATGCTAAGGGCATGTGTTTTGGATAGGAAAGGGAGTTAGGATAAGTACCCGCGCATATCGAGTTCGCATATAACAACAGTTACCATGCGAGTATTCGGTATGGCGCCGTACGAGGCCTTGTATGGAAGGAAGTGCCAGTCGCCTTTGTATTGGCATGATTTCAGAAGAACAAAGCGTTTTGGGATTAGAATGATGTGAGGGAAACCACGGAGCAAATAAGAATGATTAAGGATAGAATCTTGACTGCTCAAAGCGACAAAAAAGTTATGCGGACTAGGAATCTTGAATTAAAGAATGCAATTAGAGTTTATCTAAGCAATCTTAGGTTTTAATTAGCCTCAATAAATTATTTTGACTCTAGATTAATTATCGAAATAAATTAATCTTCGATTAGAGCCTAATATTGCTTAGGTTTGCTCAATTGCGTCATTAGGCTTACTGGACATGTTCTAGGGGCAAAATGGTAATTTTGCGCTAAACTGCCCTGGGCCTCCGAGCTCGGCAAAACATCAAACAGTACTTAAAATCATCATTATAAACTTCCTAGAAAACTTCCGGGCTCAAACGGCACCTTTTACTCGTGTAGAACACAACAAGGGTATTTTGGTCATTTTGAGCTGAAAGTTTAGAAAATGAGATTTTCACCTCGAAAATCATTCATAACAGCATAATCCCTTTTAAACATTCATTGACCCATTTAGGATTGTCGGGGCAGTTTCCTAAAATTCTAAAATGGAGTTAGGGCGTTTCGGTTATTTGTACTCTAACAAGGAAATTGGCGTTACAGTTCTAAGGTGTTAAAATGTGTAAAATTATGTTTGAGTGAAGCAAGGAATCGAATTTAGAAAAGTTAGAAAAGAATAAGTAACTTGAAAGGGATTAGAGATGAGAATTCTAGAACACCTTAATGCATAAAAATGCAAAATTTCCATGATTGAATCAAGGATAAATGGTTCATAATTAGTAAGACATGTATAAAATCCCTTCATAAATGATTAGGTGTTAATTTCTAAGCTTAAGGTGATAATAAAAACTTAAAATGGGAATTCTAGCACTCTTAGACATGGCAAAACATAATTATGTTCCAGCATAGTTAGATTGAGGAAAAATGGTTTATAACTTAAGAACATGCCTAGGAATCCCTCATAATTGGTTTAGGAATTGATTATGGAGCCTTACGAAGACGGATGTTAAAATGGGTCACGGAGATTCTAGAGCCCGATAAGCATATGATATTTCTCCCTTTCATGTCAGGTGGTTGTTTAGAATTTTCGTGAGTTCAAATGTTAGAGAAAAGTTTGAGTGTTAACCTCTTGAGGGTAATAAAGATGCAAATACAAGTTTAAGGCCAATAAGGGTCAAAGCATAAGATATTATGAGATAGGTGAAGCATAATTATGATGATGAACATCGAGCATATTTATGATGATGTGATTATGTTAGTTCCTTAAGCATGAAACTTTATGTGTATGATTGGTATGATGATATGATGAAGTGTTGTATTTAAGATGCATAAGTTTTTGAAATATGAATAAAATTGAGGAATATGCTCATGTGAACTTGAAAGTTATTCATTTGAAAAAGTTCCATGAAAATGATGCAT
The DNA here is from genome assembly GCA_030441495.1 of Dalbergia oliveri. Lineage (NCBI taxonomy): Eukaryota > Viridiplantae > Streptophyta > Magnoliopsida > Fabales > Fabaceae > Dalbergia > Dalbergia oliveri. The sequence continues at coordinate 910,767 of JAMLFY010000017.1, forward strand.
GTGACGAAGATTATGTGGCATGACTCAAATTTGAGGAAATTCGAAGAGCTGTCATGCTCGAATTTCCGTCAAATTTGAGAGACATAAGAAAGTTTTTGAGAAATATGATGTTTAAGGTGACATACAGACGTACTTCTCCGCTTATAAGGAAAGGTAAAATCGTGAGGGCATAGACATTAGCCTGCCAAAGCGGTTAAGTTGGCTTAACCAAGTCGATGTGTTTCGAAGAAGGAAAAAGTCCCATGATGGGTGATCGTAGGCCCCTACCCGTACTCTTGGAGTCGGGATTATGATGATTATGATGAATATGATTATGTTTATGATTCGCTTATCAAGAGGATAACTAAGAACTAGTGACGACTAGTTAAGGTATGAGCTCATAGCCTAGTTTAAGGGTGCGGTTACTATTATGTTTGGTGTCACAAGTATTAGAAAAGGAAAGATGTTCAAGAGAAAGTTACATGTCACTTATATGTTGTTTGATATTTGTTTGGTTTACCTAAAGTACTATCATGCATTCATGAACTATTATTCTGCATACATGCATTAAGACTCATTATAAAAGACATGGACCTTGAATAAATATCTTGTGAAAACCTCATAATGAACCTATGCATGCTTAACCTTTTTATAATAAACCCAAGGTTCCTGGGGACGTAAATGATGACACTAGGATAGAGGATTCTCTCCTGAGATTCTTTAGCAAGATTCTCACCCCTCTCTCTGTTCTTTCCGTTAATCTCCAACATCGATGGCGTCGTTCGTGGTTTTTGTTGACGCACCCGTGGGACTCACTATGGTCCGGATCATCAGTCCTACCACTTCGAGGGTCGTTGTGCTATACGCATTTGCATATATGGGACGCCCATTTGCCTTTCCGTTTCAGCTTCCGATTCACTCGATTTCCCCCTTTGGCGACGACATGATTTTTGAGAGGACGCACCCAGGAGACGCGGAATCGTCGTCCGTTCAGAATCTTCAACGGTGCGGGTTACCCCGAGTACGTGCCTCGCCCGAGACGTTCGGAGACCGACCCATAGAGGATCCTCCTTCTCATCCTTTCTTGGAGGATTCCGCCCCTGCCTGTACCCATGGATATCGGGATGGGTGCGAGGAGACGGTGACGCGAAGGTTAGCACGATGTCCGAGATGTGCCCACACCATGGCGGGCATGCTCGCCATCCTTCCGCCTTCACGCATCCAAGGAGCTTGCCCAGTTCATTGGGTATGTGCCAGAGGGACGAGGAGGAGCATCATCCATAGTTCGAGGGAGGGAGTGTCATAGCTTGGGTGTATCTTTTAGGGTTGTTTTCATGTATTTGTTATTATGTTTCTTATTTTATGTTGTTTTCCTGCAAGCTCTCCACTAGTATAGGTATGACTTTATGTTTCTTTTATATTCCATGGTATTATACTAAACTATGTTAACTAATGTGATGAGGAATGTTTTCATGATGGATGTGTTCTTTAAATGTTTACGTTCTGTATAATTTATTTATTCTTCCGCTTCACGTTACATTTATGTTACACGCAAAGGCACGCACTTTGTTTTACATAATTCATTTCAAAAAAAAAAAAAAAATTTACCTGTATCTTCCGCTAAGTATTTTGTAAATGAATTTAAAGAGAAGTAATAACTAATAATTAGTCTTGATACGTCCTAGGCGTATTGGGATTAAATATTAGGGTGTTACAATAATACCATTTAGCATTTTATTTTGGTGCGTGATATGGAACGATTATTACTTATGAATTCCTATATATATATATGATGACATGTTTATGCTCATGATGTTATTGCTTTTGGATTTTATGTATGTTGCGGAGTGTTTCATTCTCTTTATCGTATGAGACGGAAGACGTGTTTTATTTAGCACGCATGGTTCACATTTTATTTTTAAAGAGTAAATTCTAATAATTAAGTTAAATGCGTTCTAGGCGTATTGGGTTAAATATTAGGGTGTTACACATCCAAACCAAGAGTTTGAAGATCTTTGGCTTATTAATGGCGTGACTTTGGAAAGGCATTTTGCAGGAAGGCTTCTAAAATCTTCCTTACCATATCAGAAGTTGAGAATCTCTTACCCAAACCTTCGAGTTGGTTCACTATGTGCATCAACATGGTGGTCATGTCATCAATACTTTCTTGCTCCGTTATTTTAAACATCTCATATTAATGGACCAACATACTAATCTTTGTCTCCTTGACTTGATCATTACCTTCATGCAAGCAAATGAAGTCTATCCTAGATTTCTTTGGCTATGTCACAAGTAATGATTTTATCATATTCAACTTTGCTAAGTGCACACAAAAGTAGGTATTTGGCCTTTGAGTTTAACTAAACTCTTGCCTTATGTTGCTCTCTCCACCTACTTGTGGGAACTTTTCTGAAGGTAGAGGGTGTATCTTCAATTCCAGGAACCTCTTCTATTGGAATGTAGTCTCTTTCTTGAATAATCTCCTACAAGTCAAGACTTGTGTATTTTATGAACAACTTCATTTTGTCTCTCTAATACGTATAGTCTCCATCATAAAAAATGGTGGTCTCGTTTAGAGTCTCATTTTGCAATATGAATATTTTGTGCCATTTGTCTCTAGGATCTTTGTCCTCTCCAGTTTACAATACTCAACCCTTCAGAGGCCTAAGCTTTGATGCCAATTGTAGGTTGAAAAGTGTATGAGAAGGGAGTTTGAATAGTGCTTTAACTTTTCTATACCATTTTTATTATGAAAAGCTTAAATAGAAACTATCAAGTATGAACTTGAAGTGCAGTGGAAATAGCATTGATAAGCATAGAAAGTAACTTTTGAACTTAACAAATGTAATAAACACAAGACTGAATAAGCTTATCAAAGAAATAAATAAAATAAGTACAAAACAAAATATAAAGGAGATTTAGGGAGAGAGAAGATAATGCACAAGAGTTTTTAATACTAGTTCGGCTACCTACCTGCATCCAATTCTTAACCATCGTTGAGTTCCACTAAAAATCCTTTATCAACCCTGAAAGTTAAATCGTCTTTCTATATCCTTCCTAAGCTATCTCCATGTGACCAATAGCTACTCTACTGTCATTTACAAGTAGTATTTGCTTAGCCTCTTCAAGCTAACTTACCGTGAACAGGAGCTCACTCTACTGTGACATTCAAGTAGTCTATGCTTAGCCTCTTCAAGCTAACTGAGTGTGACCAGTAGCTCACTCTATTATCATCTTCATTTAGTATTTGACTAGCCTCTTCAAGCTATCTCATAGCGATCACTACTGGATCGGGTTACAAAGGATGTGTTTGGGTTAGATCACTCAAACTAATAAGCATTTTTTTTTCTTAGAATAAAACGGTATTAGAACTGAAAACTTGAATGACTTATTTCTATCATTCTTCATAGAAGAACGTATGATCTACTAAGAATATAGAAATAAGATTTTTTACAAGTTGAAGCTGATTACAAGCTACAATAGCTTTAGAAAAGATGAGAGTAAATTTCTTTAGCATTTCAATACTTGTGATGAGCAAAAGTTCTTTTCATTGTAAGCATAACCTCTTTTATACTTGAACTTTGCTGCCCTTGATTTGTTTTCCTAGTGACACGTGTTGATCTTCTTTGTGTCTTGGAAATGAAGTCTAGAGGAGTAACTATGTGTGTCAAAGTTACTTTTTGCAATTCAGAAGTTGTTGTCTTATAGAGGTTTCTAAGTTTACCTTTAAGAACTACTTTTTGCTTTTCAATAAGGTTTCTGAACTTTTCCTTCTAGAAGCTTGGGCAATTGACCAAGTTGAAAAGAGATGTCACAATCAATCCTTGACTAAGTTTGACTTTAAATTTGAATTTCAAATTTTTCCTCCCAATTCTTGGAAAATGCACCATTTATAGTAAACATGCTTTCTGAGAGATATTTTAGTTTTTGGACAATCCTTGCATCTTCCTTACTTCAATTAGAGCTTGTTGTAAAGGAAATGATCACGATCATGATGATTGAAGATGGTATCTACACTTTTCTTCAGAACTGGATTAAAATCTTCACTTGAAACTTGCTTTTGAAGTCATGACATACTTTCTAAAGACCTTGAAGTCGGTTTCTGTTGGTATGAATTTTCTTTCATGCCTTGAGTATAGAAACGTTCATTTCACAATTTATTTTCACTTTCTTTGAGTTGCAAATCTCTTTCAATAGGATTAAACATGTTTGCACATGTCATTGTGAAAATATTCTCGTTTTAAGAACAAGTATGCTAACGTGAAACATCCTGTTTGGTGCTTCAAGAAACTCAATAACAGATTAATCCTTCTTCAAAATATTTTCACAAAATTGGTTTTGTTATCACTCACAACATTTAGCACTTGAGGCTTTTTGAAGGGTTCTAGTAACACTTAGTAGAAGTCTCAGGACGAGACCATTGAGCCAATCAACTTTCTTGACCTTCGATAATAAGGATAATATGGAGCATTTTCTAGGCAAACCAAAGGCGACATTTAATAAGTATTTTGGGGAGGTTAGGAGATGAAATGAGATTGAGTGGTGCCAGACAAGAAGAGAATGGATTGAGTGTTACGGGGTTCCTTTGCATGCATGGTCTGTTAAGACTAAAAGACATAGGTGAAATGTGGGGAACCTTTGTCAAAGTGGATAAAAAACAAGAGAGGTCGGTGATTTGTATAGTATAGCTCGGATCCTTATTGACACTTGTGTGTGGCAATTCATTCATGTTACACTTAGTTGAATGTAGGGGAAAGGATTTGATGTGTTCATGAAGGAAGTTAGATGGGAGGTGTATAGGTTTTAGCATCCTAAAAATGAAGAGGCTTCCTTCAATACCTTGGCTAAACGAACAAGGAGCCATATAAGGTTAGTTAACAACATGCTAATTTCGCCAGTTAGAGAAAGGTGTTCCGATGGCCGGAGAAGATCAAATGTCTAATGTAACATCCCCTGCTTGCTTTAATGGATTGACCTCCCCACAAACCAACATAGGTCTTTTCAACGTGCTTTGTCCTCACTCACACGTTTCCTAGGAACTTCTCAGGAGGTCACCCATCTCAAAATTACCCCAAGTCAAGCATGCTTAAACTGGAAGTTCTTCGTGACAGGCTACCGAAAGAAAGATGCATCTTTGTGGCATAGGTAGTACCAATCAATTCATATAAGCCCTCCTTAACGGATAGTCCCATACCTATAACTCTGATCCCTCTCATTCGAGTGTGTAATCGATTTATTCATGTACTCTCCGCTTGGAGGATGAGCTCCTTGTTTGGGCCTTTTCGTGTAACATCCTCCCTTGCACAACCCCATTCTTAAGCTATGATATCGTACTCGAGAGTTGTTACTTGTTAATTAGTCTCTTAATTATCTATAGCAAGCTCGATTTACGTAAAGATAACTAAGCGTAATTCTATTAAAACATATTACAAGTAAACATCAAGTTTATTAAACATACAGCTAAAATACATAAGGAAGCTCCTCTATAAGCTTTAGTACATATCTATCTTCTAATACATTTACATACATACTCATTTCACTAAGTAGAGAATAAAACAACAACTACTACACTACAGGCAATCCTACACTCCTTTGCATAGCAGCATCATCATCCTTTGGCTTAACCTGAAGGCGACACGGAAACACAAACACACAGGGGTGAGAATTACATAATTCTCAGTAGGGTAACTCCAGTTACACAATCATAAATGTCATCGTCATCGCCCAAGCCACTTAGGTTTATTAGAAAAATGTGATCATGTCATCTAAATTAAAGATTCATTTTAAAGTTTTAAAATCATCCTTCCGAAGTGGGTAGCTTTTATTATTCAATCACTTAATACACACACATAATACTACTCAATAGCATAGCATTACATTTTGAAATATACGTGCCAGGATATTTGAGGGGACTTTTTTCTGTCCCATTGGGACTTTTTGTGCCATAAAAGGGGACTTTCTCGTGCCCATTAACGGGACCTTCCCATGCCCATAAAAAGGGGACTTTCTCGTGCCCATTAAAGGGGACCTTTCCACCTAACCTTATAAATAAATTCACATGCTCAATTATTCATATTCATATTCTTGTACTCATGCTATACTAGTACAAGATGCCATTATTTCATCAATTTCAATCATCAATTCATTTTCAGCACAATGGCAGATTTCTCATGTTCATAGCACAATTTATTTGCATACCAAACCATTAATTCAGAGTCTATAAAAAATTTTAATAACACCTCAATATGTCTAGGAGACCCTGTAAAAATTTCAAGACAAATAGAGCTCTCTAACTCCTTCAGTAAATTGTACAAATTTAGTGGTCAGGGACCACCAATTCACAGCTCAAACCAGAGTTCTCATAATTCTTAACCCTAGAAAATGATTGAATCAAATCAAAATAAAAATCACGGTTGAACTTCAAGATGTTTTCAACATTCTGTAAAAGTTTCAAGGGAAAAATCAATCATTTGCTATGTTAAAAAAATTATATAAATTTACAGCTTCAGTTGCACTAATCCACAGCACAGAAACCATTTCAGTTTTCGATTTTTTTAAAGCATTTAGAGTCAAATTTAGAGCTCAAGAAAATTTGTGGGACTAGCCCAAGATGTTAACTTGAACATATAATTTTTTCAGCTCACGACCATGACTACAACATGCCCAGAAAAATCGTGATTATACACTGCCTATAAGAAACCCGAAAATCCAGCAAGTATCACTCAAAATCCTTTTGACAAAAGTGATTCCTATCACCATCCAAACATCCCACCAAAATTCATACATCAATATTTATGTAATATCAGCCAATAAAACCAGAAATTTCGGATTTAAGTCATGCCAAAACAGATCAGAAAAATTTGACAAGATAAGGCAACAAAAAACCCTACTTGTGATGCTTGAAGAGTTCTAACTCCAAAAGATGCTCTAATTGATTTCTCTTCACTACAAGGACTCCAAATCAAGTCACAAACCTCCCTTAGACAGTGATGTATGATGGCTCAAAGTGGGAAAAAGTGATGGATTAAAATTCTAATCGGTTGTATTTGTGGGGTTTGGGTGTAGAACAAGTTTTGTGAAGGGAGTTTTGGGTTTTACCAAGTCTAGGCTAGTGTTTTTGGGGTTGAAATGCAAGTTTGGCTCATGGAAATGAAGGTTTCTGGTTCCTCCTTGCTCCTGGCCGAATTTTGATGTATTTTTTGGGAAGAAATGTGACTAGGCTTCTTTAATAAATGCAATGGAAGATATTTAGTGAAGTAATCATCATTTATGTGACAAGGCAACAATGGATGGCTAAGATTTAATCTTGGATTCCAAGATTAAATCTTGGCCTTCCACATACTCTAAAGAGGTGGATATTATCCATTGGTTATGATGGAAATATCTTTCGTGTTAGAAATCATACACCGAAATCTCACCGAACGGGTAAATGCCGTACCCGATTAAACCGATATTGCCAGAAAATTAATTCTAAGCATAAAATTGCCATTCCCACACATTTCTAATCTTATTCTCATATTTTCCTAATTTCGGGCACCTCCTGGCTCCAATCTTAGGTTTCAGCTGTCCGTGGCGTGGGCCCGCAAGGTTACTATTCAGGCCAAAATTTTTTTTTTTATTTTTTTTATTTTTTGGACAGGTCCGTTGCCGCCCTCATCATTGCTAAACTATTAGATTTTTGAAATTAAGATTAATAAAGCTCAAATTAATTTTTAATTAAATTTTAGGGTGTTACATTACCACCCACCTTAAAAAGAATTTTGCCCTCAAAATTCCTTTGAAAACAATTTTCAAAAGACAAACTTTCATAAATCAAACAAGGAATTCACACATACCGTTCAAAAAATTCAATCAAATTCTTAACGTTCCTACCTTAGGTTGGATTCTTAGGTGATGATGTCTCTTCAGCACTTATGGTGAAGACCTACTTCGTTGTTTGCGGCTTTGTAGTTGGCTTTGAATTTCGTTGGACACTCCCTCATTATGTGTCCTAGCTTTCCACAGCGATAGCATACGTTCTGCCAAGCCAAGCAAGGTCTACCCCCATGGTTCTTCCCACATTTTGGACAATCTTGGCTCGTAATTGGCCGTTGTTGTTGTTTACCTCCAGAATTAGGCTGAAAGCCTTCCTTTGGGCTTGGGCCTCCTCATCATCTTGGTCTTCAGGTGCCAGTCTCTTATTAGAGGTATTCTTAGCAGATTGGATGATTGCCAACTTTTTGTTGGAGTCCTCTGCACGCCTACACTTATTTACCAGAGTCGCATAATCCCTGATCTCCAAAGACTCACAGCTGCCTCAATATCTTCACGTAACCCTCCTTCGTACTTCATGCACTTCCAAGCTTCATCAGGCTTTACGCTCATAGATGGTGGAAAATTTGAGAGCTCTTGGAACTTTGCTGTGTACTCTGCTATACTCATGGACCCTTGTTTGAGTGCCATGAATTCCCTCCTTTGCATCTCTCGAAGCAGGGAAGTACTTGTGGTAGAAAGCTTCCTTGAAGATCTCCCAAGTGACTTCAGTTTAGAAGCTTCGAACAACCCCTGGGTGCCAACCCACCAAAACCTATCCGCCTCCAACATGTAAGTAGCGAAAGCCACTTTCGGATTTCCTGCAAGGAAGAACCGAAAATTTTCTCCATGGCCTTGATCCATTCTTCGCTTTACTTGGGTTGAAGGCTCCTCGAAAGGGGGGGGTTTGCTTTCCTGAACTCTGCGACTTTGGTATTCGACGTCCACTTCTACTCCTCCAGGATTCCAACTGGATTTCCTTTGGCATGTCAATCCAACCTTTCCATCATCCTGTTGGCGACTGGAGCTTGTTCTCTCATAGTTGCGCCATCTCACGAAAGGTGTCCATCATTGCGGCATTATTTCCTTCCCCTCCTAGTTTGCTGATTTGAAGTCATCGATCCCTATCACACCAAACAAGAATTATTGAGTTGATCAGGCTCAATACCAAGCTAAGTGTGGCAGCAATCCACAACATTCCAACCATGTCATACACATATATAACATTATAATGCATGACATTTACTAAGGAAGCATAGCCAGTCCATTCCTCAAGGTCCTACAAGGATGAACTCCTCTTGATACCATAATGTAACATCCTCCTTGACAACCCCATTCTTAAGCTATGATATCATACTCGAGAGTTGTTACTTGTTAATTAGTGGACCTCTCTTTATTATCTATAGCAAGCTCGATTACGTACGAGATAACTAAGCGTAATTCTATTAAAACATATTACAAGTAAACATCAAGTTTATTAAACATACAGCTAAAATACATAAGGAAGCTCCTCTATAAGCTTTAGTACATATCTATCTTCTAATACATTTACATACATACTCATTTCACTAAGTACAATAGAATAAAACAACAACTACTACACTACAGCAATCCTACACTCCTTTGCATAGCAACATCATCATCCTTTGGCTTAACCTGGAGGCGAACACGGAAACACAAACACACAGGGGTGAGAATTACATAATTCTCAGTAGGGTAACTCCTAGTTACACAATCATAAATGTCATCGTCATCGCCCAAGCCTTATTCTGTTTATTAGAAAAATGTGATCATGTCATCTAAATTAAAGATTCATTTTAAAGTTTTAAAATCATCCTTCCAAGTGGGTAGCTTTTATTATTCAATCACTTAATACACACACATAATACTACTCAATAGCATAGCATTACATTTTGAAATATACGTGCCCTCAGGACATGGAGGGGTTTTTGTGCCCATTAAAGGGGACTTTTCTGCCCATAAAAGGGACTTTCTCTCCCATTAACGGGACCTTTCCATGCCCATAAAAGGGGACTTTCTCGTGCCCATTAAAGGGGACCTTTCCGTACCTAACCTTATAAATAAATTCACATGCTCAATTATTCATATTCATATTCTTGTACTCATGCTATACTAGTACAAGATGCCATTATTTCATCAATTTCAATCATCAATTCATTTTCAGCACAATGGCAGATTTCTCATGTTCATAGCACAATTTATTTGCATACCCAAACCATTAATTCAGAGTCTATAAAAAATTTTAATAACACCTCAATATGTCTAGGAGACCCTGTAAAATTTTCAAGACAAATAGAGCTCTCTAACTCCTTCAGTAAATTGTACAAATTTAGTGGTCAGGGACCACCAATTCAGCTAAACCAGAGTTCTCATAATTCTTAACCCTAGAAAATGATTGAATCAAATCAAAATAAAAATCACGGTTGAACTTCAAGATGTCTTCAACATTCTGTAAAAGTTTCAGGGAAAAATCAATCATTTGCTATGTTAAAAAAATTATATAAATTTACAGCTTCAGTTGCACTAATCCAGACAGCACAGAAACCATTTCAGTTTTCGATTTTTTTAAAGCATTTAGAGTCAAATTTAGAGCTCAAGAAAATTTGTGGGACTAGCCCAAGATGTTAACTTGAACATATAATTTTTTCAGCTCACGACCATGACTACAACATGCCCAGAAAAATCGTGATTATACACTGCCTATAAGAAACCCGAAAATCCAGCAAGTATCACTCAAAATCCTTTTGACAAAAGTGATTCCTATCACCATCTAAACATCCCACCAAAATTCATACATCAATATTTATGTAATATCAGCCAATAAAACCAGAAATTTCGGATTTAAGTCATGCCAAAACAGATCAGAAAAATTTGACAAGATAAGGCAACAAAAAACCCTACTTGTGATGCTTGAAGAGTTCTAACTCCAAAAGATGCTCTAATTGATTTCTCTTCACTACAAGGACTCCAAATCAAGTCACAAACCTCCCTTAGACAGTGATGTATGATGGCTCAAAGTGGGAAAAGTGATGGATTAAAATTCTAATCGGTTGTATTTGTGGGGTTTGGGGTGTAGAACAAGTTTTGTGAAGGGAGTTTTGGGTTTTACCAAGTCTAGGCTAGTGTTTTTGGGGTTGAAATGCAAGTTTGGCTCATGGAAATGAAGGTTTCTGGTTCCTCCTTGCTGCTGGCCGAATTTTGATGTATTTTTTGGGGAAGAAATGTGACTAGGCTTCTTTAATAAATGCAATGGAAGATATTTAGTGAAGTAATCATCATTTATGTGACAAGGCAACAATGGATGGCTAAGATTTAATCTTGGATTCCAAGATTAAATCTTGGCCTTCCACATACTCTAAAGAGGTGGATATTATCCATTGGTTATGATGGAAATATCTTCGTGTTAGAAATCATACACCGAAATCTCACGAACGGGTAAATGCCGTACCCATTAAACGATATTGCCCGAAAATTAATTCTAAGCATAAAATTGCCATTCCCACACATTTCTAATCTTATTCTCATATTTTCCTAATTTCGCACCTCTGGGCTCGAATCTAGGGTTCCAGTGTCCGGGCGGGCAGGCAAGGTTACTATTCACCGGCCCAAAATTTTTTTTTATTTTTTTTTTTTGGAGAGGTCGTTGGGCCGTCATCATTGCTAAACTATTAGATTTTTGAAATTAAGATTAATAAAGCTCAAATTAATTTTTAATTAAATTTTAGGGTGTTACATTTCGGAGGCGATCACTCCCCGCCTCCTCCTCCGTTACATGCCCATTGCTTGCCTTGTTTGTCCCGAACCCACGTACTAGGAGAGGTGCAAGCTCTGATACCATTATGTAACACCCTCCAACTTCTACATTCTCGAGTATAACATGGTAATTAGGGGTATTACTAATGTTTTGAATATGCACTAGTCATAACATGAGGTAATAAAGAAGTGTACTACATATATAGTCGTAGCCAAAATCATAGATATATATGGACCTCAGGTCCACCAGTATGTACATTATCATAAGAGGTAACCACAAAACAACCCCTAACTAGTCAAAATCTCTGTAGTGAACAAGACTAGTTCCTCCTACCAAAACCCAACCTGAGATAACATAATACAACGTAGCAAAAGAAGACTAATAATACGATTCTGATAGGCCAGTAAGGTCCTAAGACTATCCTATTACTATGTACAATGCATCCGTCTTGGAGATCTCTACTCCTCATACAGGAAACCGTTGGCCATCGGGGCGATGACCTCACCTCTCGGGGGCAGGGGTCCTCAGGGATCTAGCTAATGAGGAGGATGACAAACGGGTGCGTCTCCGGCTAATATGCGAGTGGAGCGAGGGGATCTCAAACGCTAGAGGATGGGCCATGTGAAGCGGCACACCGTCATAAGGAAAAGTGGGGTCGAAGTCCGCGGCAAAGACCGAAGTCCTGAATGAGCGATCAAAGAACATGTAGATCCGGAAACTGGGAATAACCAACGGCATGCATGCTCCAATGCCGGATCATATTGCCACACCCATTGTGGCGAGTCACGGAAAAACACCAGGGACGGCATCTGCGAATGAACAATATAATACGTACAACTCCAGGGGTGAGAATATTATAAAATTCTCAGGAGGTAGTTTTCCCCATATACTACACACAGTAGGCATAAGCAATTCATGCATATACAATATTCATACAAAATCATACACAGAAATCTTGAAAACCCATAGGTCGGGGAACTAAGGATAATATCACAATAATCTATCGAGTAATGATATGTAAAAAGAAACTCCATTTCTCATATCTTCTCAATTTTCTCAACATAGGGAAGGCTTATTCTCAGGAGAGATACATTCACACTCCACAATTTACAGAGGACCATAGACCTAGGACATGAGCTCATTCCTATTCAAGATCACCGTACTTCATTTTTTTTTCCATTTCTTGGATCACTCAGGTCTATGCCTAGCCGATACGTCTATCGACTCATAACTTTTCTAGGGAAGTCCATCTTTTTGCCTTCCCTCTCAATTCTTTCTAAGCCTTGTTTCTATTTTCCCCATATGTTTGAAACATGCAGTAAGATATGTACATACTATCATAGAATTTCAGCCATTTCCACATCTCATTATCCTGGGAGAATTGATATTCCAGGCACAACAATTTGTTACCACACCAAACAACCATTCCAACCTTAAGGAAAATTTCACATGACACTTCAATGTGTCTAAAACAACCTGTAAAAATTTCAGGCAATCAGAGTTATATAACCACTTCAATAAAATAGGCAAATCTGGTCAGAAGCCACAAATTCATAGTCCAGACTTGTGTCTCAAAATATTTAGCCCTAGAATTCGATAGAATCATGGTACAAGAAAATTCACAGAGGTATTTCAACATGTTATTAGTCTTGTGTAAAAATTTCAGGAGCTATCTCAATTAATTGCTATGATGAAAAATTGGGTAAGTTTGTTACTTAGAGTCTCAACAATTCAGAGACAAATAGCAGTTACAATTCGGCTCCTAATTTTTTGAGGCATCAAACCTTAGAATTAACCCCAAAGAAAATTCGTGTGTTTAGTTTAAGAGGTTAACTACAACATATAATTTTCATGGCTCATGAAACCACCCACAAATTTCCAGAAAATTCGTGAAATGTTCTGATTTACAGAAAAAAGTCTACAACCTAGTTCCAATTTCACTTGAGAGAAAACCCTTTTTAAAACCATCCAAACACAACACAAAAATTCATACATCAATATCAATATGTTAATCATCAATATCATCAAAATTTTCGGAATTAGGGCAAGCTAAAACAGAATTGAAAAATTTCACAAAAAGGAAGCAGAAAACCTACTCTTGAAGGTTCACAAGTTTCTATCTCTAGCTTGCTTCAAGGTGGGATTTCTTCACAACCAAAACTCCCCACACAACTTCAAACCCTCCTCTGATCAATGATGGATGTGCAAGAAGGATGAGGTTTCGAAATTCCAACGGTTATAATTGTAGAGTTAGAAGTGTAGATAATTTTTGTGAAGGAAGATTTGGGTTTTGATGATTCTAAGCTAGGGTTTTTGTGAGATGAACACAAGGTGAAGCTCTTGGCTATGGAGGACTTCCAACTTCTGATTTCTCCCTGGAATGGCTGAGAATGATGCTTGGCTTTGGGAGGAAGATTGGTGACTAGGCTTGTAATAAATACAAGCCAAGATATTTATCCAAGATCATGATGAGTTTTGATGACTAGGCTATGATGGACGGCTAGGATTTGATCTTGGATTCCAAGATTAGATCTTGGCCTTCCACTTGTCTTGATTAGGTAGATATTATTTAGTTGTAGTGATGAAAGTATCTTTCCTGTTAAACGCACACCGAACGGCAAACACCGTACCGATCTACCGATATTTCCCGTAAAGCAATTCTAAGCATAACATTATCATTTCCACACATGTCTAATCTTATTTTCATGTTTCCTAACTTTGGGGCACCTCTGGGTCCCAAACTCTCCAATTTCGATGGCCCCGGGCCTACGGGCTCGTGAAGTACTATTCAAATTTTTTTTTGTACTCGCTCATGGAGCCATGCTCATCATAACCACGTCTCCAGAAATTCTAATATTCCTATTAAATTTTCCTCAATTAATATTCTGAAGAAAACTAGGATGTTACATCTAATGGTGTGGTTAGACCCATGATTAATGAAGGAAATCATGTGACTTTGGAAAGTTTGTAGACTAAAATGACTTGGTCAAGTCCCAAAATGTCCTAGCGAACCACTATCATGGAAGAACAAATATCGGCTAATAAAACAAAGTCCTTGGAAAATGATCAGAGAACTAGAAATTGTGAAGAACCATAAGTTAGGCCTGGGTGATGTAAAAAACAAACAAAAGGAGTGTGGGCCTATGCACGTGAGTTAGGCCTAATTGAACAAGGACGGAATTAAAGCAGTGAGTAAATTATTGGGCTTTAAGTCATTGGCCCTTTTCCACCAGGCTTTGATCCATGTAATGGGGCCCAACATATGGAATTAAACATAATAAGGTGTGGTGATAAGGATGTGGTAGCTGAAACCAAAATCAAGGAAGCAAAGAGGAGGAGAAGGATGAGGAATCAGAGACTGAGGTGTTAAAGAATGAGATCTTGTGGCAAGTGGGTAGAGAAGTTGGCATGTTCATGGAAGAGGAAAAGAATCTCATGTCGATCTTGGAGGCAAAGAATAAAGTGAGGGATCAGAAAAGAAAGGCCAAAAAGAAGAAAAAGAAAGGCAAAGGTGTTATAGCATATAAATGGGCAAGGAAGGAGCCAGGTGTGTCATGAAAACCTTTATGAATATAGGTTGCTGGAATATAAGGGGTATTGGGAGTGTGGGGAAAGAGGGATAATTAACAAATTGATAAAAGAAAAAAAATTTAAGTTTCACAGGACTAATAGAAACGAATAAAGCCTCAGTAGAGAGGTTTTTTATTCCTAAATTGGGGAAGGAATAACTATAGATGGGATGGAATGGAACCAGTAGGTATGACTGGGGATGATTTGGATTTGGGAACAAGATTTTTTAGAGCATGTTACCACCAGGAAGGGAATATATGGATGTGTATCAAAGGGCATATGAAGGAGAATGGGTTTGAGTGTATATGTCTTGTATATGGACCACACAATATAGATGAGAAATATGAGTTGTGGAATGAATTGAAGAAACAAAAAGATGATTTGAATGTACCATTTATGGTTTTGGGAGATTTTAATGAGATAATAAATATTGAGGAAAGGAGAAACTATGTCAATTTACCTTTTTCTAGTAGGGACTTTATTGACTAGGTACAATTGATGGAATTGGTTGATTTACCTTTACAAGGAAGGAAATTGGGTTTGGGGTGAATCATGTAGCAGGATTGATAGAGTAATGGTGGAAATAGAATGGTTGGAAAAATTTAGGAATTTGAAACTGTGGGGCTTAAATAGAAGTCTCTGGACCACCGCCCGTTGGTAGTTAAGGAGAAGCTACTAGATTAGGGTCCCAAACCTTTAGAAGCTTTGACATGTGGTTTTCTCATAAAGGTTTTATTAAGATGATTAAGGAGGAATGGAAAGGATTGGACAATAATCATATATCTGGAAAACTTTGAGCCTTAAAAGCCTCAATCAAAAAGTGGAATAAAGAGGAATTCGGTAATGTAGATCATAGGATTAAAGTGCTAGAGGGGGAACTAAGAATAATTGATGATGAATGTGAGAATGGGGTATTGGATGAGGTGAAGGAAGCTAGAAGAAAGGCATTATTGAGTAGTCTCAAAGAATGGTATAGAAGGAAAGATGCCTTTTGGAAATAGCTTTAAGGTCCAAATTGGCTAAAGAGATAGATAGGAATGGTAGATATTTTCATGAGGTAGCCTCAGCAAAAAGGAAGAGAAAATAAATCAGAAGCTAAATATTAATGGAGTGGAGTGCACAAACCTAACTAAGATTAAGAAAGAACTAGATTTTTTTAAAGGTTTGTATATTTAGGAATACTTGCCAAAGGTGCAATTTGACAGGGATTTAGTTAATAAAATAAGTAAGGAGGAGGCAATGCAACTGGAAATGCTAGCTGGAAGTGAAGAAATAAAAAAAACAGGATGGTCTTGCGATCCTAATAAAGCCCCCGAGTTGATGGTTACAATATGAATTTTGTGAGAAAAATATGAGATTGATTGGGGATTTTGACAAAGCAGTTAAAGATTTTTTCCTAAATGGGAAGCTGAGAAGGATGTGAATATGACTTGGGTGACTCTTATTCTAAAGGAGGAAAATGTAAAGGAAATAAAGGATTTTCACCTTATTAGTATGATTGGATACATCTACAAGGTAATCTAAAAAATCCTTGGGAATAGGATGAGAAACTTAATGCCAAAACTGTATGTGAGAACCAATTAGCATTTATGGGGTAGGCAGATCCTAGATGGAGCCTTAATAGCGAGTAAGACAATCCATTGGTTAAAAAGGAAGAAAAAATCAGCATGCTTAATTAAGTTGGATTTTAAGAAAGCATATTATAGAGTAAGATAGACTTTTATGGGCGAAGTGTTGGGAAACATGGGGTTTGGGGTTAGATGGCATATGTGGATCAAATAGCGCTTAACAACTACATCTATGTCAATTATAGTAAATGGAACCCCCATAAAACCGTTTAAGATGCAAAGAGGGTTAAGGAGTGACCCAATATCACCCTTCCTGTTGTCTTGGTTGGAGAAGTTCTGAATAGAATGATTGAAAGATTGGTGAGATTGGGAAAAATTAGATGCTCTAAGAGTAGGACAAAGAAGAATTAATCTATCTCATTTGCAATTTCAGATGATACAATTCTCTTTTGTGCACAACATGAGGAAACAATAAGAAATTATAAAGGTGCTAGATTGTTTTGAGGTGATGTCAGGGCTATCTATCAATTATGAAAAATAGCAGTTATTCCCTTAAATTGTGAGAGTGGTAGGGTGAGAGAGTTAGCAGGTATCTTGGGTGTTGTGTGGTTTTGTTACCTATCAAGTACCTAGGCATACCCCTTGGGGCTAATCCCAAGAGAGTTGCAATATGGGACCCCATTATAACTAGAATTCAAGAAAAGTTGAGTTCATGGAAGGCAAATTTTTTTACAAAAGCAGTGGAAGACTCATTTTGATCAAGGCTGTTCTTAATAGCCTAGTAATATATTACCTTAGTCTATTCAAGATGCTAAAGGAGGTCTCCAAGAAAACAATCTCCTTGCAAAAGGACTTTTCTAAGGAAAATAGGGATGTAAAAAGGAATGGCATTAGTAGGTTGGGACATAGTTTAGAGACCAAAACATCTAGGTGGATTAGGGGTAGGAGACATAGTGTGGAAAAATATGGCACCTCCGTTTAAGTGGTGGTGGAGATTTGCAAAGGAGGAGTGTCAATTGTGGAAGAGGATTATTTGCTCGTGCAATAATATTCAACTTGATAGGCAGTTGAGCGATCAACAACCTAAAAATAAAGAAGGGGTATGGGAAACAATACATAATATGGAGAGAGCTTAAGGAAGCATCATGATCAATTTGTCTGAGGGAATAGGGAAGGAGACTTGGAACGGT
The DNA here is from genome assembly GCA_030441495.1 of Dalbergia oliveri. Taxonomy (NCBI): domain Eukaryota; kingdom Viridiplantae; phylum Streptophyta; class Magnoliopsida; order Fabales; family Fabaceae; genus Dalbergia; species Dalbergia oliveri. The sequence goes on from JAMLFY010000017.1 coordinate 928,640, forward strand.
AAGGTGATTAATTGTAGAAAGACTATTGGTTAGAAGTAGGTCTCCTTAAGAATGCATTTCCAGGTTGTTTTGAATAATTGATCAAAAGGAATCAAATGTGAGTGAATGTGGGTTTTGGGATAGACAGGAGTGGATTTGGAGTCTTCAATGGAAAAGATCTTTGATGCCAAGAGAGGAGGTAATGTTAGATGAATTACACCAAGTGCTAAATTCAACAAGGCTTAATGAGAATAAGGTGGATAAGTTGATATGGAAGTTTGAAAAGAAAGGTGTCTTCTTTGTGAAGTCGATGATGCAAAAGTTGATTAATGGTAGCCAACAACCACAAGAAATAAGCAGTTTCAACTATGCTAGTAAGGTTTCAAAGGACTTGTGCCACCTAGAGTGGACGTGATGAATTGGTTTCTGTGATTGGGAGATTAAATACAAGAGATAGGCTTTGTAGGTTGGGCTTTATCCAAGAGGAACAGAATATATGTCCAATGTGTGGTATTAAGGGAGAGGATTTGTGCCACCTCTTTTTAGCATGTGAGTTTTCATGGACAATGTGGGGAATATGGTTGAAAAAATGGAATTTGGCATGGGTTATTCCATTTGATATAAAAATAGCCTTGGAGTCTTGGTTGGGAATGGAAGTGAGGAGGGATGAGAGAAAGAAATGGATAAAGGCTTTCTTTGTTTCTAATTGGTTGATATGAAAATGTAGAAACAATACCATATTTGAAAATGTGCAGCCATGAAGAGGCCATGAATATGGCTGAATTTTGGCTGAGAGAATGGTCAACATAGAAGCCTTAAATGTTAAGCCAGGAATATGCATGTGTATGGAATCAATTGGATGTTTTGTTTTATTTTTCTTATGGTATTAGATTATGATGAAATCATATGTTCATAAAGCTTTCAGATGTAGGAACAATGTTTTTGTGTATTGGACACTAGAAGCATACAAGCCACATGCTATGGCACATGAGTGATACATTGTGAGGGTATTTGATTGAGTGTGGTGGGGTTTTAAGGAGTGAAATACATACACCTGAGTAGTACACATTGCCAATATAGGAAAGTGTTAAGAGTGGTGAGGTCAATCAAAGGATAACATGGCTTCAAAGGTAAAGAGATTATCAAGAACTAATAGTCATGTTATTATACAAAAGCTTGTATTTTGCGAATTGTAGGTACATTACTGGGAGGTGGCGCAAAATGATGGCAATAACTTTAGGAGGATATGGAGTGATATATTGTGAGGAGTGTAGTGATATATTGTGATGAGTGATACAAAAATGAGAAAGGAGCGATACACGTGAGGATTTTCCTTTTAGTGTTTGAATATGTGACTTAATGTGCATATCAATATTAGAAAATGTACTATGGGTACTAGTCTTAGGTGTGTAGAAGACAATTACTTTTGGTGTATGAAAAATTATTGTCCATTTATGTGACTTATATATGTGTCAATGGAAAGAAGTGACATATTTGGTCAACACTACTCTATAAATGAGATTATGACAATGAAAGTATTGGATGACATTTCTAAGTGATGATGTGAAAGAAATAGTATGTATGCTCTTTGGTTTTATAAGTGACCTTGATGGCTATGTCGTAGGGGTTAATTTGTCGACATGTTATTGAAGACTTTACTTGGCATGATCAACTGAGTGGTAGCACTATGTTATGGCAAGAATTCTAGCTTTGGCATGAAGGAGTTTTTTATCAGAGTGCATTTGAAGGCCTAACTATAATGTTTTCAATTTTTCCTTGTGGCACTAGCTGATTGCATAGGATTTAATGATTTTAACCTTTGGTGTCTTGCGAGTTGGATATAATGGAAGGTATTTTGTACTATGAAGGCTACATACAAGTACAATGATGATTGTTGTAGCTTGGACCTTATGCAGATATTGCTATTATTTGACTGTAAATCTCCTCATGTGAAATTGTCTTCTGATCTATATGGAGAATTATTAGGATTTGTTTTGGTATTGATTAAGTGTAAGTGGGCTATATGTTTTGATAATATTTTGTATTTTCATTAGATCATCAGAACTTTGACTAATATTTTGTGGTTGAGACTATTGTTCTATTGTTCTATGTCTTCATCCCCATTTTGGTGGTGAATAATAATTATAAAAAATAAAAGTTGAATTGTAAAGTAAATCAAAGAAAGGTGATTGGTACAAATATTGATCTAGAAGTGATGAAGCAATTGGAAAGGAGTGTCAGGTGAGTCCTTGTACCCGTTGAAATTTCTCTGATGAGTGATAAACAAAATAACGTTATTTAGAGAGCTTATGGATGACTCTAGGCATATGGATGTGGAGGTAAAAGGTTGTAGGTTCATGTGGTACAACAATCTAAGATATGGTATGGTTACACTAGAAAGAATTGATCGCCTTTTGGTTGATTGGGACTGGAGGTAGATTTTCCCAAATGCTATCGTTTCAGGCACTTCCCCTCCCCTCAAATCTCACCCGATCATAGCCCCTTTATTCTTATTTGTAAACCTCGAGTTAGAGATGTTGGCACTTTCAAATATGAGCTCTACAGGGAAGACCATAAGGATTGCTAAGGGGTGGTTAAGGCGGGTTTGGATGAAAGAGTGGAAGCAAAGGGACCATGGGAGACTTTCTTTTCAAAGCTAAAACTCCAAGAGGAATATCTGGATTAGAATGGTGCCTTTTTTTAAAAAGTTACTAAAGAAATTGGCAAGTTGAAAGGTCAATTGTCCTCCCTTATTAATTGCCCTTACAGTGATATGAACAATGATAGGATCGTAGTGGTAAAGGAGAAAATTAAGAAACTCTAGGACAAAGAAGAGAAGTTTTAAGGCCAACGTTCCCAGTTGAAGTGGCTTAAGTACGGAGATAAAAATTCAAATTTTTTTCATGCATCCACCATTCACAAAGGGACAGGAATCAAATTAACTAACTGAAAATAACAAGGGGGATTGGGTAGAGGCCAAGTGTAATACCTGGTATACACTTGTCATAAACAAGTTTTGTATGGCCCAGGATCCCCCGTGACCCACCCCGGGTCCTGACCTTCACTAAGTCTAGATCATACACCACCTTTGAGGGCTATATGTTAGAGTGACATTCTTGGGATCAAAATTCTTGGTAATTGATCCTAGAGGGAAAATAAGTTGAAAAATGATTTTTAATGAATTTTACAAAACCTTTAAACATTTCGTTTTTAAACCACAAGTTTTGAAAACCGTGAGGATTTCCGGATTTGAACTAAAAGCTAAAATTTGGACTTTAAATAATGTAACACCCTCCTAATTACCATGTTCTACTCGAGTATTAACATAGAAATTAGCAGACCATTATTACGTTCAAAAACTATACCAGTCGAAATACAAGGTAATAAAGAGGTTTAGATACATATGTAGCGAAACTCATTTATACATATATGAACATAAGGTTTCAGCCAGTGTGTACACTACATCAGGAGCAACGAGACGACCCCTAACTAGTTGGAAACCCCGTAACAACAGGACTAGCCCTCGCCTACGACCTAACCTGCTCAAGTATCCGCCCAACAAAAATAACATATAGATACAAACGACCTGAAACATGTAATAGTACATCAGTTTAGAGCTGGTAAAGTCCTAACACCACACTACTACTATGTACACGCCAAAAGTCTCTGAGAATCGTGTCATCCTCCAGGAAGCCATTGGCCATCGGTGCGATGGCCTCGCCTGCACCTGGGCGTTGGGCCCTCAGATGGTCCGAGTCTGAGGAGGATAATGATGAAAGGTCGTCGCGGAGAGGGAACAAGTGGTGCTGGTGGGGCTACAACATCGGGGTGTGCCGTGTGTAGAGGCACACCATCATACGGAAATTGGGGTCGAACTCTGGAGTAAATGCAGAAGCACAACGAACGTGAGGATACGTAGGCCCGAATCTCTGAATAGGCCACAACATCCAGGGAGTCCAGGTCGGGTCATAATGCCACTGACTGGGGCGAGTCAGGAAGAAATCACGATGGCATCTGAATGCAATACAACATATAGGCACATAGGGATGAGAATATTATAAAATTCCAGGAAGTAATCCCTTATATACGATGCAAGAATCAACACTAAACGCATTCACATAAGAATACTCATGCAAGAATTACAAGCACCACCACTAAAGTATGTATATTATGTGCAATCAAGCTATAACCACATTGATGAATTATGCGTTGCTATTTGGAACCATGGAATCCTATTCCGTGCATTTTCTTTTATTAACATAGGGAAGGCTTAATATCACATTACGGGTACCTGCCCTTAGACAATACCTTGAAGGATAATAGACTGCTAGGACATGAGCTTATTCCTACTCGTGATCATTTGACTTCATTTTTTTCATTTTCGAATCTCATATATTTATTCCTAGCCGATACATCTATCAACTCATAAAGTTTCTAGGAAAGTCCTTATTCTTGTCTTCCCCTTCAACCCATATAAGCCTTATCTCCGTTTCTCCATATGTTAAAACATGCACAAGTGAAACTTATACATTCTCTTTCTCATATAAGTGCATCATGCAATTTTCTCTTCTTCCAAGGCATGCTCACCATACATATAGGCATTCAATTACATTGGAGTCATATTCATGATTCATGAACAATTCTTAAAACAATTAGTATGCGTTCATATACTAGATACTAGAACTACATACTACTTTATCATTAATTTAAGAAATTTTTACCATTTCAGCACATGGGTAGATTTATCATTTCGGTACCAATATTTAATGTCCTTATCAAATGGTTGATTCAAGGGCCACAAAAATTCTCCATGACACTTCAATGTGTCTAAGAAGCCCTGTAAAAATTTCAATACAAATGGAGCTTCCTAACTCCTTCAGTAAATTGTACAATTTTAGTGGTCATGGACTATCCACTCATAATCAAACAGTGTTTCCACAATTTTTAGCCCTAGCAAATGATTGAATCAGGTCACAATAAAATTTACAATGACATATAAGTTTTTCAACTCATGAAAATGACTACATGCCCAGAAAATCGTGACCATACACTGCCAAGAGACCAAAAAATCCAAGTATCACTCAACATCTTTTTGATGAAAGTGACTTCTATCATCATCCACACATACTACCAAAATTAATACATCAATATAAACATAATATCAACCAATATAAAGAGAAATTTGGACTTAGCTCACTTAAAACACATAAGAATAAATTGGACAAGAAAAGGCAAAGAAAAACCCTACTTTGAGGGCTCTTGAGCTCTATGCTCCAAAGGATGCTCTACTTGATTTCTCTTCACTTTGAGGACTCCCAATCAAACACCAAACCTCCCTAGGCAGTGAGGAAGTGAGGGATCAAAGTGAGAATTGGTGTAGGATTGAAATTTTAATCGGTTAGAATTGTGGGATTGAAGTGTAGATGAAGTTTTGTGAAGGAAGTTGGTAATTTTAACAACTCTAAACTAAGGATTTTGGGTTTGGAAGTTTAGAACTCCTAAGGAATGAAAATGGTGGCTGAAACTTCTCTTGGTGATGATGGCCGAACAAGAAAGAAAGAATTAATGGAATTTGGTGGTTTGAGCTTATCTTATATCAAGTGATATCATTATTGTAACATAAAGTCAAATTGCTTTATAAAAGAAATTAATGTAAATGGCTAGGATTTAATCTTGCTTTACAAGATTAAATCTTAGCCTTACACTTGGCTAAGAAAGATAAACATTATCCATTAGTAAGAATTAACGTCTTTCTATTAAAAATTGGACACCAAAATTTTACCGAACGGGTAAACGTTAATTGATTAACCCAATATTACCCGAAAATTAATTCTAAGTATAAAATTTTCATTCCACTATTCCTAACCTTATTCCCATGTTTTCCCAATTTCGGGCACCTTCAAGTCCGAATTAACTTAGACTTTGACGCCTCGAGCCCACAAAACACTATTCACTTTTTTTTTTTGCTCGAACATAAAGTCATTCTCATCATTCCTACGTTTGTCAGAATCTTAATATTCACATTAATAAATCCTCAATTAATTTATAAAGAAAATTAGTGTGTTACAAATAATTGGGATTTTGATTTTTTTCATATTTTATTTGAATCCAAATGGGGTTATTTCCTTATTTATATTTATGTTTTAAAGTTAATGGGAAGTAAGAAATGTAAATAAGTGAGCATTAACAACCTAGATGCCAGGGACATCTAGGGTGATTGGAGTGTTGTTGCTACAAAATTTTGCGGAAGGCCTCACTAGCGATTATGCTCGCTGACGCGAGGTGAGCCAAGAGGCTCGTTAGCAGATATGTTTGTGTAGTGAGTTGTTGCTTCAGGTTCACTCAGTGAGATTTACTCGCTCCACGACGTGCTAATGTTAGCACGTGCAAAACAATGCAGTTTTGATAAATGAGCCCCAACCCCCTATAAAACACCCCAACTTGGGATTCTCCTTTCCGAACCTAGACCTCCTTTCCAAACTCTCTCCAACCCTTCCTCTCTCAATCTAACATATTCCTTCTCCTCCTAAGATCAAAGGTAAGTGATTGTTGTTGGTTTATGTTAGTTTCTTCCATGATCTTCTTTCCCCATGTTATGGGCTTTGTTGTCTTCCATTGTTGTCAAGTTGAGGCGCTCCCCAATGTTGTTAGAGTTATATTAGAGTTATCCAGGGATGTTAGAGATTAATCTAGAGTTGTGATTGCTCTATGGTAGTTATTGGTACTATCCCCATTTGGAGCTCCCTTGGTATTGCCGTTGGGTTTGATCTCATAACCTTAGTTTCATCATTATAAGTATATTCTTGCATTATGGTTGTTAAACATAAAATTTGAGATGAAAAACATAGAAAATGATTTTACATGATTATTTTTAGCTAGAAAAATAATTATTTATGTTGATGGCATGAAAGAAATATGTTTTACAAAACTATGGGTCCATAATTGCTATGTTGTGTGTTATTGAAAATGTTTCACATGTTTGAAAATGATTTATTAAGAAAATATGTATGGTAGCAAGATAGCTATTTTACCGAAGATGTTTTTATGGGTTTATTGATATCACCATGTATTTGAGTTTTAAGATTTCAAGCTATGTTTATGAAAATTTAGTTAAGATATTTATATATGTTAAAGAAATGTGAAGCAAGAATATGAACCCTAGTGTTTAAAATTATGATTTTAGATTTATCAAGAATATGAAAAGTTATGTTAGCTTAAGATTTGAATTTAGAACTTCAGTTTTATGGTACCAAGAGGTCCAAATTCAGTATGATTAGTGGCAACTTTGAGATACATATTTGTGGGCTTGAAATGGAATACCTACAAGCGGGTGATCCCTTGGGCATGATTTCCAGAGCAGTTATGTAAAGTCAGATTGTTAGAATTATATGAATCCAAACTTTATGTATAAGAATTTAGTGGCTCTTTTGCAACGAGTACCCATTTCAGCTATGGTTTTCTTTTTTGTCAAACTAGTTTAGCGGTAGCTATGAAGAACAAAGATGAGTTACGGCTGGAAACGATCGTTAACCTTGGTACCAAGTCCTTAAGGACAATCTCATAGAGCAAAACATGTGTTCTTCCCTATGCCTATGTTGGGGGGAAGCAACAAAGCCTTAGGGTGGAGCCTGTTGGCACCCATAGAGGATTGGTTATGTCATGATTGACATGCATAACTGAGGATATATTGTGATATAATTAGTAAATAATATCCATGTTTCTTTATTAAGTACTGTTATTTATATTTTCAAAGATTATTGATGTTTTTAAGAGAATATTTTATTCAAGAGTCATTATGTGTATGAAAAATGATTTCCCAATGGAGTAAAAATCTAGAGATGCTTTTATGTGAATTTATAAATATAAAGATATCTTTTCTATATATAATTACGCATATGAATGTCAAATGATTTGTATTGCTGCATGTATATTGCATTATGTATATATGTTCTTTAGTTATCCCATGTGGGTATGGGTGTAGAGCCACTCACTTAAATCCGTTGACTGACCCCTCTCTATTCCTTCTCATAGTTGCAGGTATAAATGTTGCTCAGCCTCTGTTTGGAGACGTAGTTGTTCTCAATGGTGAGTCTTACTTTGGAGTAAGGCTTAGTTTAGAGTCTTGTTAGAGTAGAATGCTCCAGTAGATGTGTAGAGGATTGAGCCATGCATTATTTTCAGATTATGTATTTAATTTCAGATACACAATTATGTGTATGTTTCAGTTTTACAAGTATGAATTGAAATTGAAAAGTTTGATCAAAGTTGCGACAAGCTAGAGATGAAATTATAATTCAGTTCATAAGTCAAATTGATTTCAAAGTATGATTAATATGTTATAGAGCTTCATATATCAAGTATTTCATTATAAAATTTCAATATAAAGTTTAAATACATATTAGATGAAACTATGATTTCAGAATAAAAAGTAAATTATTTTATGCATATAGAGGGACTCAAAAGTCACGAGGCTTATGTGGGTATGAAATTTCTCACGTGCGGATCACGTTCCTGGTTAGGTCATGACACCAAGCGAGAGTTACCAGGTAGTGTAGGAACACTTCCAGGAAGTTTATAAACCTGAACCTATCCTTGGCCTTAGTGACCGATGGCTGTTATTCCAAAGTTGGTGACCGATTGCATGAATGAATACCTCAACAAAGAGGTCTTAGATGCTGAAATCACGGCTCCATGATTAGCTTAAGGGCGATGAAAGCTCCTAGGGCCGATGGAGTGAACGGAATTTTTTACCATAATCACTAGGAGGCTATTGGTGAATGGTGAGTTTGTTGTCAAGCTATAAAAGATTTTTTTTTTATGACTGGGTACCTCCTAGAGGAGGTAAATGAAACTCAAGGTGTGCTCATTCCTAAGCTGGATCACCCAAAATCCCTCTACCAATTCAAGCCTATTACCCATTGCAATTTCAATTACAAAATCATCTCAAGGTTTTAGTTTTGAGGATCAAACAATTTATGGATCAACCTTCTCCCACCATCCAAGATGACATTGCCATTACACGAGGTCATACATGCTCTGAAAAAGCCTAGGTTTTGGCTGGGAGAGTTTTGTCATTTAAAGTGCATATGAATAAGGCCTATGAGTGTTTAGATTGGGACTTTCTTGAAGGGTTCCTGGTAGCCCTCGACTTTAGTCATTATGGATTAAGTAGATTATGGTCTATGTAGGGGTCAGTTATAAATTCAAAATTAATGGTATCACCTCCACAGTTCTAAGCCCCATACGGGACTTAGTTAGGGGGACCCCTTATCGCTTTACCTTTTCATCTTGGTCATGGAAGCTTTATCCTATATGTTCAAAAGAGCTAAATCAATTGGTAGCCTTAAGGGTATTAGAGTGAGAGTCAATGGCCCTACCCTCTCACCCACCTATTCTTTGTGGACGACATCATCTTCTTTGCTAAGGCCGATGAAAAGGAAACCTTCACTATTCTAGACATTCTTAACAACTTCACTAGAGCTTTCGGATAGAAGATTAATATCCAAAAATCTAGAATCATCTTGCAGGAGGGTGTCTATTAATCTTAAGGATGTTATCACCCAAGTATTATCTATGGAGGCTTGGGAGGACCCTAGACGGTCCTAGGCCTTCCAACACAATGGGGTAGATCTAAAAATGCTACTCTATCCTAGGTAAAAGACAAAGTTCTTTGGAGGATGCAAGGTTGGAAAGAAAAGCTCCTGAATGGAGTTAGAAATGAGGTTTTTATCAAAGCATAATCCAAGCAATCCTAGCCTATGCTAGGTGTGTCTTGAGGTTCACTCAACGTTCTGTGATAATCTTTGTGCTCGCATAGCCAAATTCTAGTGAGCTAGTGCTAGAAAAGAAAGGGGAATCCATTGGCAAAAATGGAACACTTTGTCTATAAGCAAAAGGCAAGGTGGGATGGGCTTTAGAGATTTCACTCATGAATTTGGTCCTGCTGCAAAGCGGCCTAGACACTCATCACCCATCCCAACTCCCTATTGGCATTAGTTGTGAAAGCCCTATATTACCCTAACTCATCCTTTATTGAAGTAAAGAAGAAAAAAGGTGCATCCTGGATTAGGGCTAGTCTTCAAGGGAAAGGTTTCATAAGGAAGGAGGGCACATGGCTAGTGGATGATGGGAACAATATTAAGCTTTGGTGGATAAATGGCTCCATGAGTATCTCTAATCCTCCTAGTTAGGTAAGGAATGAAGACACAATGGGTTCTCTCATAAACCAGTTAGTTCACTCTTGGAATATAGATAAGATTAAGCAAGTCTTGCCTTTGCATATGGCTATGCAAGTTGTTCAAGTGCCTATCTACACTGGACTACCCAGACAAATTTATTTGGCCGCACTCAATGAGCTCCTCACATTTGTCAAATCAAGCTACCATAGAGCTAGTAGTAGAACCTAGGCCCTAAACACTTCCCCATCTTCTTCCAACACCCTCCTCCACTCATTTTGGAATACCTTCTAAGGTTTTAAAACCCTCAGAAGGTAAAATCATTTTTGTGAAAAATCTATCATAGTGCATTTTGTGTGTCTAAAAATCTCTACAGGAGAAAGATCCATACCTCACTACAACATTTTTGGTCTGAGGCAACGCTTAAAGAACATTGCCTAAACATACAAAAAGTGTTAAAGACAACATTTTTTCAAGAGTTACCTATATTGGCGTTGCCTTTTCTTAAAAATGTTGCCTTTTATTAGATTTGAGGTAACATGTTAAAAGCGTTGCCTTTTCTCTTATAAGCAATCTATTATAATAGGCAACTTGCAGGAAGCGTTGCCTTTTCTCTTATCATATACAACTCTATAAGCATTGCCTTTTCTCTAGTGATAGGCAAGACATATCCATTGCCAATTCGGTTAATAAAAGCAACACTTTTAACATCTTCCAACCTATGCTCTTAAAGTTTATCATTCCAAAACCCCTAACAAGGATTACTACTATTTCATCCTAAGCATTAAGCTCAATGTACAACATAAACCCAACCAAAATTATAACATGGTTAAGCATAATTTATTAAATAGCTATAATTACAAAACAATAATATGACAAATGAGCTATAAAGATTGACACTACAAAAATGATCCAAAATTTTTAGTGACAAAGCAAAAACTAGGAAAAGCATAAGTCAATCACACCTCCTAAGTGGGAAGAAACAAAAGAGAAAGGAGTGTTAGTTTTCTCCAATTTTGCTACCAAAGTAAAGATAAGACAATGCCAGCACGGAACAAATAAAAGGGGCCCTAAGGGAAGTAAATAGGCCAATTGTAGTAGTATGCATCTCAGTGTTCCTTGTCCCAGGTCTTGTTCCACTGCAGCAGCACGTTTTCATAAGATTACAAGGACACAACTCATTAAAAAGCACAAAGTATCAGCTCTATTCAGCTAAAGTTCTCAATAAAAATTGCATACAGGGAAGTAAGATGGCATACCAAGAATCATAGCATTGACCCTTCTTCTATGCACGTTTCCAAGGATACTGGTCATATAACATTGCTCTGTCATGCCAGCTGTGCGTTAAAGTATCTTAGTATATTATATGTAGAAATGAGTTGATGCAAAACAAAGCAGCAGAAAGCAAAATCATAAATCAAGAAGAAAAAGCTGGTGTAATCAGATAAGCAAATCATCGCAATATTTCATATACAGGACAGAGGGAAAAGAAACCAAGAAGAATGCAGCAAATCAATCTTGGACAAACAGATAGTTATACTACTGTCACCTAGATACAGTGCAGAATCCTCCTTCTCTAGTTTTAGACGTGTGTGTAGATGTGAGTGTGCGTGTTCACGGTTGAAATAATAGTAGCATATACTAAATTCCAAGTGTTCACTTCCACCTTTTGACTCATTTATTTGTTTACAAGATATGAATATGAAATTCTTATTTTCTAGGTATATTCAAAAGCCAGAAATATTCTTTTACAATCCTCTCTGTTGAAATAATAAGCTACAGATAGGAAAGCAGGAATAGAGAGAAGTGAAGCCAATAGAAGTATAGATCTGGCAGAATAGGATAACATCATAAGTCATTCTTGTCTTTGTATTTAACTTTTTTTAATAGGAGAATAGCTCAAACTCAAGTATTGCGCAAGGGGAGCCAAAAGTCACACAAACCAGAACTATGTCAGTACCAAACATAAGTCCACCACTAAAATAAAGACAAGGTAGCAGCTAAAAAACTACAAAACAAATACAAAAATAGACAACACACTAACACCACATCTCCAGTAGACATTTATGCCTTCAAAACTCTATCCTTTTGTTTGACAAGGGATACTACTACCCATGACAGGAATCTAATGGTATGAACTGATTTCAATGATAAAACAAAGCCGGCTAGCCCAAAAATAGCAACACCACCAACAGCAAAACATCAATACAAACCAAAACCATCTGCAGAAGAAAACTTATCTGCATAATGACAGAAATCCAGCAATAACACACAGCAATCGACAAATATATGCAACAGAAATCCTGTCCTATGACCTTTTGGATCCAACTTTGCCCAAAAGAACAATCTATACTATGTGTTCAATACAATAACTGGTTTACTGAGCTGTTTTACTAAGCACTAAATGATAAACGACCATTTTTTCTCGTTTCTTGAGCTCTGAATAATTTTCTCCTCACATATACAATACTGTAAACCTTCTTATATAAGGAAAAAAGTCTTAAACTTCAAAACAAAGAATCAGTTTAAGTTACATAGGGACCTTGAAGACATGAATCTACAAAGACACCTATATTTCCCAATGATCAATGAAGCAAACCATAAAAAAAATCCCAAAAAGATAGTAGACTCACAAAGATGGTGGACACCAGACTCATAAAGATCTTGGGTCACTACACCATCGGTGAAGCAGAGCAACAACAGGACCAAGACGCAGACTCCCGTAGGGACAAAATGCAATACATGGTTCCTGCCAATTCATTCTATGAGCAATACATCAGCATCTTTGAGAATGTGTATACAAATAAAGTAGAGGCAAATCATCTATGACTTGTACAATTAGTTAATTTTTTTCCTTTTCAATATAGAAAAAAATATAATTTGTTAAAATTGGACCCTTCTAATTCAAGGGCAAACAATGGTTCCCCAACAAATAGTTGCTGCATTAATCCAAGTAGGCAAAACAAAATGTCAGATTTAAAAATAAAAGCATGCAGCAAAAAAAATGATAATTCTAAAATCCTGTACCCTTTCTTGCCGCTTTTTGCAAAGGCACTCTGGTATGATGTTAAGGAATGCCAGGAATCCTTCAGTCACTGAAGAAACTATATAAACTGGGACCTGTAGACAGAAAAACAATCGATGTAGAAATCAATGAGCAGGCATCTATGATTTTCAGTTTTGTGTATGTTAGGGACCAAGTCCCTGAGGTATCAAGGTGTACAAAAGAAAAAATATAGGGGCATTAGGGGTAATGCAAATGAGCTAACAAACTGAAGCTGAGGTGGCATAGGTGAGTGCGTGTATTCTGTGACAGAAGGTGGATGCGTGTGTTTCTGTGAGATACGGTTAGAAAAGGGGTTATTTGGAGGTTTGGTGGGTTGGGCAGAGGTAGGCTGTTATTTTGGGAAATAGGCTTGGAGAGGAGACTACTTTAGTGTCTCAGACCTGTCTCTCTATTCTCTGCATTTTACTTGTGTATTCCTTCATTTCCCTTAGCTGATTTTGTGTTGATATCAGTTAAGGAATTAATATACTATCCAGTGCATCTTCTGTGTTTTTCCATTTAGTAGCTTCTATCATTTTGGCATCAAAGACTCAGGTTCTGGGAAGCTGTGAGGGCCAACCACTGAAGCTGCAATGGAGGATCGCGTGGGTGAATTGGAAAGGAGGATGGACAAGGTGGTGCAATTGTTGAGGGATAGACGGAAGGCTCGCTCTAGGGGCGTTCGCCTCCAGGAGAGGACCTCATCGGTGGACTCAAGGCACCACTAGGATAGGGTTCTAGAAGAGAGAGGGTCTCAAATCAACGCCCTCCTTTCGCAACGAGGACGAAACGGGCGGTCTCACAACCTTACGCGACTTCCTCCTCCCATTTGCAAAATGGTTCTCGTCCTACCATGAATACTCATCCTGGGGAGCAGACCTCCAAACTCATCGTGAGCGAGCCCTTTAGATTAGGCGATTTTCTAAAGGAAAATGGAGTTACCCATTTTTTCCTTAGGATGCCACGTTGGTTCCGAGGATTGAGAGGTACTTCATTGTTAACGGATTGAGGGGGATGAAAAGTTGGAGTTGGTGTTGGTGGCATTGGAAGGGAAGTGGCTGCTGGTACCGAGCTTGGGAGACCAGCCGCATTCCCTTCGTGGAATGACTTCAGAGAGGCTCCTACGGAGGTTCAGCCGGGGTGATGAAGGACCCATTTGGGACTCTCTTGAGAGTGAAAACAAGTGGGCTTGGTAATGGACTATATTAAGTTATTTGAGCAAGTATTTGGGCCCATGAAAAATATTGATATGGAAATGTTGAAAGGAATTTTATAAATGGGCTAAGGACAGGCAAAAATCAAGAGTTTGGATCTCTTTAGTCTCAAAGATCAAAGATCGAGCTTTCATGCTAGAAGAGCACAATAGAGGAGTGGAGGGGAAGCATGTTGGACCGCATGCAAAAGGGCTAGGCCTTAATCGAGGCCCAAATCAGTTAGAAGTGGACAAGGGGGAAGGGTTTGGAAAATAAGGGGGTGAAGGAAGTTAGACCTAATTCTTCTAAAGGGGATGACAAGGGGGTGGCGGTAGGAGAAAACTCTCATAGGAAGAGCTCCAGGAGCGTAGCCGACGGGCCTTATGTTTCAAATGTGGGGAACGATGGGGTCACGATCATGTTTGCAAGATGAAGAATTACAAATTGGTGTTGTTGGAAGATTCCGAAGCAGGAAGCGAGGGCAAAGGAAGCGAAGAGGTCAAGGAAGAAAATGCAACGCTGAGCTGAGATCTCTGACTTTCTCCGAAGCCTCAAGGGGTTGACAACCAAGGACAAATCCTTCAAGGTGCTGGGATCGGGAAAATGAGGTGATAATATTGGTTGATACGGGAGCCACTAAGGCTTCATTTGAAGAAGAAGGTGGAGCAAGTTGAAGCTCATGGTGACACCTACACGAGCTTACAAGGTGGAGTTGGGGACTAAGAGACGGCAAGTAGTGGGGTGTGTGAGGGAGTTACGTTAAGAATTCAAGGGGTGGTTCTTGAACGAACTTTTTTGTTGCTTGAATTGGGGAACGTGGACGTGATACTAGGAATGGATTGGATATCGGGATTGGGTGATATCTTTGCAAATTTCCACATATAGTTTGGAAGGAGGAAGGAAGATTGTTAAAGATAGGGGACCCTCATTATGAGAGCTGAAGCATAATGGAAGGCAGCACTTAAGGTACTCAAGGATAAAGGGGAAGGGTACTTTGTCACTCTGGAAGAAATGAGCAAGGAAGAAGCTGAAGAAACTTTATGAGGGATACAAGGGGTTCTTCGAGAATCGCTGATCTGTGCCAAGCCCCAAAAGGGCTACCACCAAAAAGGGAGCAGGATCATGCAATCCACCTTAAGGAAGGAGCTGGGATTCCAAATGTGCAGCCTTCCAGGTATCCTTATTTTCAAAAGAATGAAATAGAGAGATAATTTTTGAAATGATGGATGCTGGAATTATCAGAACCAAGTGTGAGTCCTATTCGAGTCCTGATTTTAGTTAAGAAGAAAAATGGGGGATGGAGATTTTGTGTGGATTATAGCGCCCTCAACAAAATTACTATTCCTGATAAATTCCCAATTCCTATCATTGATGAGTTGTTAGATGAATTAGGGGGCTCACATCTTCTCTAAATTGGATTTGAAGTCAGGATACCATCAAATCCGAATGAGGGAACAAGCCATAGAAAAGACAGCTTTTAGAACACACGAAGGGCATTACGAGTTCTTGGTAATGCCCTTTGGGCTCACCAACGCCCCCTCCACTTCTCAAGCTTTGATGAACAAAGTCCTGCGCCCTTATCTGAGAAAGTTTACCTTGGTGTTTTTCAATGACATACTGATTTACAGCAAATCACTGGAAGAGCATCAGGATCACCTCAAGCTGGTATTGGATAGCTTAAGGGCTAATAGCTTGTACATCAACCACAAGAAATGCAGTTTTGAGCAACCAAAGATTGAGGATTTGGGCCACATTAGCTCTGCAGAAGGGTTTCGACTGATCTAAGAAAAATTGAAGCCATGGTCACCTGGCCTGCCCCAACAGATTTGAAAGGATTGCAGGGCTTCTTGGGGCTGACTGGTTACTATAGAAGGTTTGTTAAAGGATATGGGAAGATAGCATGGCCTCTCACTCAGCTGCTAAAAAAGACAACTTCCAGTGGGGAATTGAAGCTCAACTAGCATTTGACACCCTCAAGCAAGCTATGACTAAATTACCAGTCCTTGCAGTACCAGATTTTAATAAGGAGTTCATGGTGGAAACAGATGCCTTTGGTAAGGGGCTGGGAGCAGTGTTGATGCAAGAAGGGAAACCAGTGGCTTATATAAGTCATACGATAAATGATAGAGCTCAGCAAAAGTCAGTTTACGATCAAGAACTCATGGCAATAGTGTTTGCTGTGCAGAAATGGCGACACTATTTGCTGGGAAGGCAGTTTGTAGTGCATACAGACCAGAAAAGTTTGAAATTTCTGGTTCATCAAAGAATGATGGGTGCTAACCAGCAGAAATGGGTTGCTAAATTATTGGGGTTTGATTTTGAAATCGGGTACAAGGTGGGAAAAGAAAACAGGGCTGCGGATGCCTCTCTTGAAAGCTTTACTTCAGCGCCATATCTTAAGTCACTTTTCAAGATTGGGAAGGGTTAGAAGAAGAAGTGCAAATCGATGGCAAGCTGAAAGGTATTATGCAAGCACTACTGGGGGAAAGGAAACTCTTCCTGGATTTGAACTCAAAAGGAGCAAGTTGTACTACAAAAACAAGTTGGTAGTTCCCAAAAATTCATCTCGGATTCCTTTGATTCTGCAAGAATTTCACAACACTGTTCTAGGAGGACATTCAGGTTTTTTTAGAACCTACAAGAGGATATCCACGCTGTTGTGGTGGAAAGGGATGAAAAGCTCCATCCAACAATACATCCAAAAATGCGAGGTGTGCAACCGCAACAAATACCAAACTCTTTCACCGGTGGGGCTGCTGCAACCCCTGCCCATCCCTTCTCAAGTTTGGGATGATTGACGATGGATTTCATAGGGGGACTGCCCAAGGCACAAGGGCTGGACTCAAGTTTAGTAGTGATGGATCGGCTCACAAAGTTCGCCCATTTCATAAGCCTCTCTCATCTGTTTACTGCAAAAGATGTGGCTGCCATCTTTGCTAAAGAAGTTGTAAGACTACATGGCTTCCCAACTTCTATCATTAGTGACCGGGACCAGGTTTTTATGAGTTCCTTTTGGTCAGAACTTTTCAAGCAAGCAGGGACTAAGCTCAAATACAGTTCAGCCTATCATCCGCAAACCGACGGACAAACGGAGGTAGTGAATAGATGCTTGCAAACTTACTTAAGATGCTTTACAGGCACCAAACCCAAGCAATGGCCAAAATGGCTTTGTTGGGCCGAATTGTGGTTTAATACAAACTTTAATTCCTCCACCAATACAACCCCTTTCAAAGCTTTGTATGGGAGGGATCCTCCTACTCTCCTTAGAGGTGATGCGACAACCTCCGCTGTGGAAGAGGTGAATAGGCTACTGGCTGAAAGGAATATGATTCTGGAGGAATTAAAATGGCAATTGACCAAAGCTCAAAACAGGATGAAATCTTAAGCAAATAAGAAGAGAAGAGAGGTAGAGTTAACCATTGGAGACATGGTGTATCTCAAAATCCAACCCTACAGGCTGAAGCCTTTAGCAACCAGAAATTAAGCCTGAGGTATTATGGTCCCATCGAAGTGATTGAGAAGATTGGTGCAGTTGCTTACAAGCTAAAACTCCCTCTAGGATCTGCAGTCCATCCTGTTTTTCATGTCTCCCTTTAAAAAAATGTTTGGCAGCTGATGTGGTGAGCCAACCACTGCCTACAGGCTTCGCAGATGATTGGGAATTGAAGGTACAACCTGCTAAAGTGCTAGCTGTCAGGAAGAATGCCCAAGGAGCGATTGAAGTGCTTGATTAAATGGCAGGACATGCCAGAAT
>JAMLFY010000017.1:947286-989324 GCA_030441495.1 Dalbergia oliveri
TATTGGGACGATGACATGCTAGACAAGCGAATTCGAAGAGAAGAATAACGTGCTAGTAAACTGCAATCATCTAATGGGAAGATGCCGATTTGTGTTTATAGGCTTAAGTTAACTTTAAATATATTACTTTAAGAATAACTTAACTTGAAAATGCTTATATGAATGCTTAATCTGTTTGTAATTCATGATAAACAAATTCTTTGATGGGGGCTATTGTACCACACAAAGGATAAAGGTGATCTTGTTGACCCAGTGTGGTTCAAAGAGAATTTTGAAACTGAGATATAGTACATGTTGTTTGGGTTTATGGGATTCTCTATTTCTTTATCTCCTGTTTACATTATTGTGTAGCGTTGCTATTTCCTTGTCCAAAAAAATTAATGTTTGAGTAAATGTCTAAATGTAGTTGTTTCAAAACTTGGTTGTGGAAAGTATTAGGATGTACAAGGCACAAGAAGAAGCTGCTCTAACCTAATCATTTTGTGTTATCTTCAACTTTGAGGATGCTCGCTTCCAAATAAAAGAGAATGGAAAATACCTGATAAGGAAATTTCAAGCTCTAAATTGGAAATGCCAAGTTCGAAAGCAAGTGAACGCACAAACGATGAAGATGAGAATATACAAGAAGGTGATGGAGGACTTACTTGTGGTCCTATTGTCCTCACCAATGAAGGGCATGGTTGGACAAAGGCACGCAATGCATTATACGAGTATTGTATTAGGAATCCAAGTCCACCAAAATCAAAACAAGTATGTATGTTATTTTATAAATTTTTGTAATATAATGTACAACCAATGAAACATAATTCTATAGTTGACTAACTACTTTTGTTTATGATTTAGGGTGCTAGTTTCAATGTGCGGATACTATTTGGATCGTCTTGACGCGATGATTATGGGACGTAAGCGAAAACTTTGTAACAATGTATAGTGCATTATACATAATAGGCATACCTGTGTTAATGTCCTTGAATGAACCTTGTTGTAACTTACTATCTTGACATGCTTAGGTTGTTAGTTTGGCTCCTGTGGTCTTCAATGATACAAAGAGTGCCTCAAGTTCAAAGTCTCGTTACTATCTATCTTCATACTTCATAGTGATTGTAACTTCTTTTATATTATTCACATCAATATATGTTTAGAGATGACGTAATATTATTCTTTTCTCTAACCTAGATTTCTGTAAAAGCCGATCTGAATAATTTCATGAAGGATAAGCATGGTATAACCAACAAGAGAACAATTGGCGCACCTCACTCCATGTAGGCATGGTATAACCTCCTTCATAGGTTGTATCACCATCCCATATCTCTATATATTTTATGATGTACACACTACAATCATAACTATATGAAAAACATATAAGCATCCATACAATATCAATGTAAATTGAAAAAAAAGATTAATAGGAGAAATTTCAAAACAAAATTCATATATATGGAAAATCAAAACAAACTCACCCATTATGTTGTTTTGGGACCCTTGGATACTCAATTTTTAGTTACACATCAGTAATGGCCAAGTTCTTATCAATCAATGCCAATATCTCCTCAAATCATTTGGCTTACATTATTGAAATATTATTAAGCTTCAACATGCACCTAAGCAGAACAAGCAAAGACCATTACTAGTCAATAAGTAAAATTATCCACACTGTCAACTTATCCAAAAGGGCCATGTCGCTCGAGTGGTGAATGCACAAAGAATCCAGCACATATAGCTTCATCTTCTGTCCACTACACAGCACCACAAATGCTTTCCATACAAGATTGGCGCAAATATCTACAAAAAAACAAGGTTTACATTAGTCCTATGCCACATTGATAAAGAAAACATGATAGAGCATTTGAAATTCAATACCAAAACACAGGCGACGACGCTTGGCTAATTAATAGGACAAAAAGAAGGTAACTCCTGACATGACAAATGCTTATCCTTCATGAAATTATTCAGATCGGCTTTTACAGAATCTAGTTAGAGAAAAGAATAATATTATGTCATCTCTAAACATATATTGATGTGAATAATATAAAAGAAGTTGCAATCACCATGAAGTATGAAGAAGACAGTAACGAGACTTTGAACTTGAGGCACTCTTTGTATCATTGAAGACCACACTAGCCAAACTAACAACCTAACCATGTCAAGACGTGAGTTACAACAAGGTTCATTCAAGGACAAATTAACACAACTATGCCTATTATGTATAATGCACTATACATTGTTACAAAGTTTTCACCTGCGTTCCATAGTCATCGTGTTAAGACGATTCAAATAGTATCCGCACATTGAAACTAGCACCCTAAACCATAAACAAAAAGAAGTTAGTAAACTATAGAATATTATGTTTTATTGGTTGTACATTATATTACAAAAAATTATAAAATAGAGACATATAAACATACTCTTGTTTTGATTTTGGTGGACTTGACTTCCTAATACAATACTCATATAATGCATTGAGTCCCTTTGTCTAACCATGTCCTTCATTGGTGAGGACAATAGGACCACAAGTAAGTCCTCCATCACCTTCTTGTATATTCTCATCTTCATCGTTTGTGCGTTCACTTGTTTTCGAACTTGGCATTTCCAATTTAGAGCTTGAAATTTCCTTATCAGTATTTTCCATTCTCTTTTCTTTGGAAGCAAGCATCCTCGAAGTTGAAGACAACACAAGATGATTAGCAGCTTAGAGGCTTCTTCTTGTGCCTTGTACATCCTAATCCTGTCCGCAACCAAGTTTTGAAACAACTACATTTAGACATTTACTCAAACATTAATTTTTTTGGACAAGGAAATAGCACTGCCACACAATAATGTAAACAGTAGATAAAGAAATAGAGAATCCCATAAACCCAAACAACATGTACTATATCAGTTTCAAAATTCTCTTTGAACCACACTAGGTCAACAAGATCACCTTTATCCTTTGTGTGGTAAAATAGCCCCTATCAAATAATTTGTTTATCATGAATTACAAACAAATTAAGTAGTCATATCAATATTTTCAAGTTAAGTTATTCTTAAAGTAATATATTTAAAGTTAACTTAAGCCTATAAACACAAATCGACATCTTCCCATTAGATGATTGCAGTTACCACATTATTCTTCTCTTCCGAATCCACTTGTCTAGCATGTCATTGTCCTAATATTTAACTAGTGGACATTCTTTGTTCAATGAGGCAATGCCAAGTGGACATCTATGAAAATAAAAAATCAGTGGCAATACTGAAATTAAAATTTAAAGCACAATAGAAAGGGAAACTTAGCCAACGAGAGTTAAGTATTTATAAAATAATGACACAGTAAGCTATTGCTAAACTATAGCAAATAAGCTATTGAGCAAGAAGATGCAACTTCCTATCCATGCCGTCTTACTCTTGTATTGCCTGGCCTTATATGATTTCAAGTGCCTTACAAGCCACTTGAAAACAAATAGGCTCCAATTGTACTTTTCTATGTTGTGTATATCAATGATTGATCCCAAAGCTTTGCACAAGGCGCCATCTTCAAGGTTGGGCACAAGAAACATGACAACACATACAAGATAAATGCTCTTCTAAATTGGTCATTGACTCTACTTTGGCCAATAGTCTGGCTTAGCTAGACATCTATTATTCCATCCAATTCCCTCAACATTGCCCTTTGATCCATTGTCGTACATTCTGGAATGTCCAAACCTATTTCATCCAAAATATCAGAACTTTCACATGCAAATAAAAAATTGACTTAACGAATGCTTAAGAATATTTTTATTAAAATCATGAAATAAACCAGAATCATGACATGGGACAGAAACATTCCTTCAAACTTGACAAATATACTAATTGGGTCTCATGCTAATTAACTTGTGCAAGGTAGTCGAAGAATGAGCAATATGGTCAATTGAAATACCATCTTGTCGTAGGCCAAACACTTTGCCTACATCGCGATAGCCTAGTTGAATCTCTCTCCCTAGCATATATGCAGAGTTAATGTAAATCAAAACACTTGACCAGTTTTAAGCACACCCTCCTATCAAGTCTTGTACATTTCACATGGAGAAGTCCTCCAAACCTATCTGTATGACTGCGTTTTGTTGCTTTTGTGTCAAGATCTTGCAAATCATTTGTAAACCATTGGGTGAGCACCAACTAAGTAATACAGCATGTATACATGCATTCCAATTAAACTATCAACCATAAAACCTCACTACGAATGACAAAGGGAAAAAGTTTGATGAATACGTACCTAGCCAGATTTCTTCTTATTTTCTTTAGTACGAACTTTCCCAGATTTCTTCTTATTGTGCTTCTTCGATTGTTCAGGGATCTCAACACTCTGGAGATTTCTAGATCACCACTACTTGAATCACTATAGCCATGCTCATCTATATGAAACATATTTTGATTAAATATGTTAGTATATCATAGGTTTTGCAAATCAAAAGGTTGTATTTGTATAGGCTAGCCATGCTCACTGTCATTGATTACATTAGGATCAAAGTCCTTATCTGATCTTGAGCTTGTCGAATCTTCAACTCCAGGACACCCAATACATCCTTTTCCTCGCGCCATTTGCTATGCAAGAAATAATTTCAATATATTTACATTACCTATGAACAGAACATTAGCGGATACAAAATAAGTAAAAATTGAAACTAACTACCCATTGCTATATAAATTTCTACATAGTTGCCCAATTCAAAAGCAAAAAGATTAAGAAAACCATCTCATAGTTACCCATTGGTATATAAATTTTATATAATCAGCTTGATATTTTAATTCCAACCTCTGCAAAATTAAAAAGTTGGAATAATCTTAAAGTAAATAGCAATGAGGCTACTTTTCATTAACATAAAAAGTTTGATATACAAAGAAAAGTTTCCAACTGAAGACATGATGCATATGCCAATCATTTAATTAGTCAAGTTAATTAAGCCTTCAAGGCAATCACAACAATGCCCAATCAAATAAAGTCTAGTTACACAATTCAGAATCTTTTGCAAATGAATTAGCAACCAAATTAAAATATACTCTATGCACAGATACTTAACTCCAATTAACTCCAATCATATGTCATATATTCAGAAATATTGCAAGAAGCATACAATTACAAATTCAAGACAAGTAACATAAACCAATCCTCAGTCCAATCATTTCACGCACAAGGATAAATTGGCATCTCTCAACCACACTACAACACATCATCAACGAAAACAAAAGTTAAGAACACAACCAACATTGTTGTGAAAAATACAACTAGATTAAGCTCTTGAATATGCAAAGCTCCATGATAAAGAGCTTAGCAACCTAACAAGAACATCAATGACTACCCAATGGTTCAAAAAAGATCCATAAAACTGATACAAGAGTGACAAATTATATACCAAATAAAATCAAAATGAAATGAACCAACACTTAGGGAAATACAAACTCAATAACAAAGAGACTACTATTTTTAATACAGAAGCAAAAGAACAAGAATTAAAATTAGAAACCATGAGTATTAGAAGACTAAAGACCTAGCATAACTAAAAAGACATGGATACTACCCAATCACAGCATACATTCTAATTCAATGAATTAATTTATCTTAAAAAAAAAAAATAGCCATTGTTTATTCACAAAATCCAGGAAAACATTGAGAAAATCATAATTCAACATGCAAGAACCATAGGGATATTTGTTACAACTTTCTAACCCAACAAAATGTTGATCCAAAACAAGGTTAGATTAAAATAAACATGTAATCCATAACAAATCTGATACCCACCTAACCCCCCCACCTTAAAAAAAAAAAAAAACACGTACAAACCTAAAACCTGAAACACCTTGACTCTTTTGCGAGCTTAAGAAAGGGACATTTAGAGCTTCAGTGACAGCGGGCGAACAAAGGAGCATGACCTTGACCGCTTTCATACCGAGAGCTTCAGCGAACAGGTAGAACTCAACCTTCACGTAGGAGCACCACCGCGAGCTTGAGAGAAGGAGACCAAGAGTGTGCAAGCTTCAAAGAATAGGTTTACGAAGAGACGTGGTTTTCAGCTAGCTTGAGGGAGTGTGGATTTGACGAGCTTGAGAGTGGATTAGACATGGGAGGGAGAAGCAAATGGGTCTTAGAGATTGGGAGGAAACACAGGATGAAGAGTAAATGAAGTAAAGTGAAAATGAAATTTTGGGATCCATTATGGTGTGGTCTTCTTAATTTCTCCATGTGTACATCCGCTATAGTTGTATACGATGGCTATGTATAGACACTCAAACCAGGTGTTAAAATAACATTTCTTGTGTTGAGAAATGCTATTTTGACAACCCATTTGGGTGTCTATACACAACCACGGTATACTATTGTGGCTAGTGCACACATGGATAAATTAAAAAGGGCACACCATAGTGGATCCCAAAATTCCATTTTCACTTCACTTCATTTCCTCTCCATGCTTCCCTACCAATCTCTAGACCCATTTCTTCCCCTCTCAAATCCTATCCACTTTCAAGCTCGTCAAACCTGCACTCCCTCAAGCTACTTGAAAACCAGCTTCTTCCTGAGCCCATCCTCGAAGGTTGTGCATTGTCGGTCACTAAATCCGTTGCACTCTGGTCTCTCTTTCAAGCTCGCGGTGGTGCTCCTGCGGTGAAGGTCTCTTAAGCTCGTGGTGGTGCTCCTGTGGTGAAGGTCGAGCTCCACTATCCGTCGTTGAAGCTCTTGGTTTCCTCTCTCAAGCTCATATTCGCTGAAGAGCAGTCGAGGTTGTGCTCCTGTCCGCCATTCAAGCTCTCGATTCCCAGTCCCACCGCTTAAGCTTTTGGTTCCCTGTCCACTGTTGAATCTCTTGGTGTCCCTTTCTCAAGCTCACGAAAAGAGTAAGGGTGTTTTCAAGTTTCAAGATTTTGTGTGTGTGCGTGTTTTGATTTTCCTTTTTTTTGGGGGGGGGTTAGGGTGGTATCAGATTTGTTGGGGATTACATGTTTATTTTAATCTAACCTTGTTTTGGATCAACATTTTATTGGGTTAGAAAGTTGTAACTACTATTGTTGTGGTTCTTGCATGTTGAATTACAATTTTCTCAATGGTTTCCTGGTTTTGTGAATGAACAACAACTATTTTTATTTTATAAGATAAATTAATTTATTGAATTAGAATGTATGTTGTGATTGGGTAGTATCCATGTCTTTTTAGTTATGCTAGGTCTTTAGTCTTCTAATACTCACGGTTTTGAACTTTAATTCTTGTTCTTTTGCTTCTAGTGTTAAAAATAGTCTCTTTGTTATTAAGTTTGTATTTCCCTAAGAGTTAGTTCATTTCATTTTGATTTTATTTGTTATATAATTTGTCACTTTTGTATCAGTTTTATGGATCTCTTTTTTGAACCATTGGGTAGTCATTGATGTTCTTGTTAGGTTGCTAAGCTATGTGTTGTAGAGTTTTCCATATTTGATAGAGCTTAATCTAGTTGTATTTTTCACTACAATGTTGGTTGTGTTCTTAACTTTTGTTTTCGTTGATGACCGTGTTGTTGAGTGTGGTTGAGAGATGCCGATTTATCCTTGTGTGTGACATGGTTGGGCTGGAGGATTGGTTTATGTTGCTGTGCTGAATTTGTAATTGTATGCTTCTTGCAATATTTCTGTGAATCTATTACATATGATTGTAGTTAAGTATCTGTGCATAGAGTATATTTTAATTTGGTTGCTAATTCATTTGCAAAAGATTTTGGAATTGTGTAACTAGACTTCACTTGACTGTGGGCATTGTTGTGATTGCCTGGAAGGCTTAATTAACTTGACTAATTAATTCCATTTAAATTTCATAAAGGAAATTTGCTAAAGCAAATTCCTTAAGCATAATTTATCTGTATTGCACTACTAGGATCACCAAACTCTATTATACTTTCCTATGCTGTTTCTTTGACAGGGGATTTTCTTTTCTTTTTTTTTTTTAAATTTGGTTGGTGATTTTCTTGAGAGTTTTACTTTTTTCATTTGTTTTTGGCACTGAGTGTTTGATACAACTTCAAACTTTGAAGGAAGAAGCTGAAATTCAAAACTATTGCATGGTGTGATAGAAGAACATGTGGTCTAGGCTTTAGAGGATGTGATGCTTGTTTGTGTTTGCGCCTTGTTTGCTCTAGCTGAAGCAAAAGTTACCAGCTTTGGGGTATCATGCATAATCTGCTTTATGAGGTATTGGTAGTATACTGCTAGTAGTGGGGAGTACTAATAAGTGGTGGTGAGAGTAAATGTACATGGAGGCCACAATATATATAATTGTCACGAAGCAAAAGCATATGCCATTTATTCATATAGCTCTATATATAAAATGTGTACTTCAATATCATGTTGATCTATCTATATATGTCAAACTTAGACTTGCAGATTGTGTGGACTTCATTATTATATATTTTGAACATAATCACTTTATATAGTTGCTAGCTATACAATTGCTAGCTAGCATTTCAATGCCACAAGTTGATTTCATCGAACTTTGAAGCAACAGGCAGCAAGTCACTTCATACATGGCCATGTGTGTGTAGCCTATAACATTATTATTGTTTGCATCTCTCTTGTGCTTCGCATATTTGATGGTCATTTTTTTTGTATCTACAAATAAATAGTACTCTTTTTTATTCCTCACTTCTTGCTTTTGAAAATTAATGAAGAAATGTCTAGAAGTCACATTTAATATTTCATAGACTTGAAAGTTCTAGCTATGGGGTTGGTTGTTTTTGACTGACATATTTAAGCATATAGATGTATTGGCTCATTTGTAATCCAGTGTGCACAGAGGGTGCCCATGAGTGTGTGTGAGATAATGCTCTCTTGCATTGTGAGATTAGTGAGTGCTAGTGCTTGTGAGAAAGTGTATCTTGAGTGAGTGCACAATTGAAAAGTTTAAAAACCTGCACATGTACCAGCAAATTTATAAAATTACTAGCTTTTTGATAAGAAATTACCTTTGTATGAGAGCAATTACTAGCTATAGATAGTGGGTTTTTTAGGTGACTTCTAATCATGATAGCAATTGCATGATTTTTAATTACTAGTTCTTGACCCAATAAATAGAGCTAGAGCTTTTGGAAGGCTTAAAGCCTCAAAAGAAAAGTTATATTTGAATGGTAACAATTGAAAATTGGAACAATTAGCACAATCACTAGCAAATTTAAAAAGTTCATAGCAAATTGTCATGAAGTTAGCCTATCGAAGGCGAGAATGTTTAAGAAAACATGAATATTAGCATGCATATAAGAAGAACAATTTAATTACATGATGAGGCAGGGGCAAGGATAAACAAGACTTTTTAGACTCTTATTCATGGTATTGGTGGGTATGAGAATTTGCCATTTTTGGCTCAAGATATGTTGTCAGAATATTATCCAATCATTTGCCAAGGGAAGTAGATAGGCCAAGAGCTGAAGCATACTTAAAAAGGATTTTGAAGAGCAATATAGATGTGTAATTTTTGAATTTATTAGCTCTATATATGATTACCTTGAAGATGGTTTATTTGATGACAAAATATTGATTGCTTCATCTAAGATAAGATGTACTAGATGGTACAACAAGAAAATCTTGAGTCACCCATTATAAACTTGTCAATTGTGCAATCAAATATACCATTGATTTTTTTTTATGTAGATATAATTTATGGAATATTGATGAAAATTTACTTTACTCTTAGTTCACAAGTCT
Organism: Dalbergia oliveri; assembly: GCA_030441495.1. Classification (NCBI taxonomy): domain Eukaryota; kingdom Viridiplantae; phylum Streptophyta; class Magnoliopsida; order Fabales; family Fabaceae; genus Dalbergia; species Dalbergia oliveri. Next base: position 956,959 of record JAMLFY010000017.1, read on the forward strand.
TTGGAGGAATTGAAGGTGAAGTTTTCAATCCCATAAATCCTACTCATGCAATTAAAAGGCTCCCATAGTATCTTGAACTTTTTTGACGTCAATTTCCACAAATAAAAATATGACAGCAGGGTTAAAGTGATTAGAATGTAGATTGAAGTTAACTAGTCACAATTGGTATCATGCCATTATATCCTGGCCTTTTTAGTGAAAGTGCTGGTAATTATTAGCATATGCTAATGGCTGGTCTTTCCAAAAAAAATTTTCCACTCCCATAAGTCTTACTCATCTAATTTAAAGGCTTCCTTAGCCTGTAGCCTTTATTTGGGATCAATATCAACAAATAAAAAATGACACAAGTGCTAAAATGATTAGAATAGTCCTTGAATTGGTCTGTTTGTTTCTAGTAAGTTGGCCTCACACGTTGGTAATTCTTTCTGAAGGGGTTGGTAATTATTAGAAAATGCTAATAATTCTACAGATCTTTTCAAAAAAGAAATTTCCACTTCTACAAGTCTTACTCAACTTAGTTAAAGGCTCTCATAGCCTCTGCCCCTTGTTTGCGAATAATTCCATCAAATAAAAATGACACTAATGCTAAAATGATTAGAATTTTACATCATATGCTTGTAATTAGTGCTGGTAATTACTAGAAAATGTGATAATCCCAGGTCTCTTCAATTTTTTTTTCCTAATCTCCTATGTCATACTCAACTTAATTAAAGGTTTACTTAGCCTGTAGCCCTTTTTTGGAAGCAATACTAACAAATAAAAAATGATACTAGTTCTAAAATGAGTAGAATTCCCTTTGAATTGGACTACCAAATGTTGGTATTTTACAATAATACACTAGTAATTTAGTTAGGTGCTGGTAATTATGTGCAAAAGCTAGTAATCCTAGGTTTGTACAAATTTTTTTAACCCAAGCCAATAAGTCTTACTTAACTAAAGGTTTCCTTAGCTTGTTGTCCTTGTTTGGGACTAATACCACCAAATAAAAATGACATTAGTGATAAAATGATTAGAATTCCCTTTGACTTGAACTACCCAATGCTGATAATTTGGCATAATATGCAGGTAATTCGATTACAAGGTATTGGTAATTATCGGTAAAAGCTGGTAATCCTAGGTTTGGACAAAATTTTTTTTTCCACTCCCATAAGTCATACTCAATTAAAGTCTTCCATAGCCTATAGCCCTTTTTTGGGACTAATACCATCAAATAAAAATGACAATAATGCTAAAATAATTAGAATTCTCTTTGAATTGGACTGTCCAATGCTGGTATTTTAGCATAATACGCTAGTACTTCGGTAGAAGGTGCTGGTAATTATGTGCAAACGCTAGTAATCTTGAAGGTCTGTACAAATTTTTTTGTCCAATCCCATAAGTCTTACTCAACTTACTTAAAAGTTTCCTTAGTTCGTAGCCCTTTTTTAGAACCAATACCATAAAATAAAAAAGATACTAATGCTAAAATGATTAGAATTCCCCTTGAATTGGACTACCCAATGATGGTATTGTACCATAATATGCTAGTAATTAAGTTAAAAGGTCCTGGTAATTATATACAAAAGCTGGTAATCCTAGGTCTGTACATAATTTTTTTCCTAATCTCATAAGTTTTGCTCAACTTAATTATAGTCTTCCATAACCTGTAACCCTTTTTTGGGACAATACCAACAAATAAAAATAGCAATAGTGCTAAATGGTTAGAATTCCTCTTTAATTGGACTGTCCAATGCTAGTAATTTGGCATCGTATGCTTGTAATTCATTATGAAGGTAGAAGTAATATTGAAAAAAAGCTAATAATCCTACAAGTCACTTCTAAAATTTTTTGTCCTACTCTCATAAGTTTTACTCAAGTATGTAGCCTTATTTGGGGTCGATTCCCACAAATAAAAATGACACCAGGGATAAAATATTAAAATATTCCTTGTAATGGATGTGTATCTCTGGTATATTGGCCTTCAGATGCTAATAAGTTTTGCTAAAAGGCAATGGTAATTCATCCAGAATAGAACTTGATTATGAATGGAGTGTTTCCTATATATTACATGCATGTCACCATTATAAACCTTTATCTGAAAAGATCCTAATCATACCACTCTTTATCTCCTCATTATAATATAAAACAATTTTAGACACTGTATGTTATTCTATAGATATCATTGTTCATGGAGAAACTAACAAAATAATAGATAGTACACAAAAACATAATCCCCTTCCTATCTTTCTCCTTTCCTATTTCACCTTTCATAAAAATAGTTAAAAACTTGAAATTTACAAGGAGGCCTATAACTAAATATCACATGTCTTGAACCCCACAAAAAAAGAAAAAAGAAAAGAAAAGAAAAGAAAGTGTGTGTTGAAATTGGCTATCTGAAGGGTTCAATGGGAGAAGATTCTTCAAGGAAAGGTGCTACCTCAAAGCACTCAAGCTTCTAGTGCTGATGTTCCTAGATTAGCTTTGTAGAGCAATCCTAATTGTACCATGCAGATGGGTTTGTTCTGTCAAGCCTTAGGCCATCAGTGAGAAGGCTTCTAATAATTGAAGATGACTGGCCACCACGATGTCTGAGTAAACATGTTGTGGATATCAAACTTCGCACATGGTTTAGCTCAATGTCTAAGGCTTTCCTAAATGATTGCAATGCTTCTTGATGGAGACCTCTGGCTTTGAAAAGTAAACCTGTCAAGCAACTAACTAATGAGTTTTTGCTACATCAAGAATGTGAGTAACTACCTTAACAAAATGTTACTAAAGGACCCAAAGGGTAGTTTGAACTTTGAAATGAAAAAACATGTTAAGCTCTTAAGGACCTTAAAGGTAGTTTGAACCTTGAGATGTAAAAACATGTTAAGCACTTAAGCTTCTATAAAATTTTGATTCCATTTATGTTCTAGGGTGTGACCAACAAAATTCTCTATAACAAAATACATTGAAGATTTTGTTAAGATACTTGTTTTTTTTTTTTGGCGCTAATTTGAAACATTTAAAATGGCTGAAGAAAGATAAAGTCGAATTTGCCCAAGTACAAGTTACACCAATAAATTTTTCCTTTTGTTGACATGAACCAAATAAAAAATAATACTAGTTCATCAAATAAAAAAGAATAATAGTTCATTCACTATTAACATGATCAAACTTCACACCCTATAATCTGCACCATTAGATTTGTGCAGAGTGTTGGTCACTTCTAGGAACTGAAAATCTTGATCTTCAAATAAATTAATGACAAAAAGGAAGCTGAACACATATAAAGAACACATAAAGATTGAATGCTAAGTTAAAGAGCCAAAGAAGAAAGCAATACATCCTTGGAGTGCTGCTAGAAGCAGAATAAGGATTAATAGCCTTAGACTTTGTAAGACAAACTTCAGCATCCCACCACTATGATAAGGCTGTGTATAAGTTTGCCAAGTCATGCCATATTTCCATTTCCATTTGTTCAATAGAGAACTCAGAGTACTCGCCAAGAGGAGCACTTTATATCCCGACAAGCGTAAAACCATCTTGTACTATAAAGTACATGGTAACACCATATTAAAGCAACATTAGGAAACTACCTAGCAATCTAGTTCATGAAAAAATAATAAATAATGTATAACTAAAAAGATTGTGTGGTTCTGATTATATAGAGCCAGGCGACATGATGATAACTTACCATCTTCACAACCTGTTATTTAACTAATCAATAATAGAATGCATCAAGTTGATTTTCTTCCTAAAATTCATTTATTACTCAGATTAGAATAATCGATAGGCAAGACTTCTTTTTGTTTTCTTTTTTTTTTTTGGGCTTTTTCTTAAATAAGATTGAAAGGAATCACAGTGGATAAATTGCTAGCTATATGAATCAAAATTCTAAGACAATTTCTGAAGTGGGAACTAGAGTGGTCTTTAAAGGGAATAGAAGAATTAATTATCAAATATGCAAAAGAATATGAAGGAAATGGAATGTTTCATTTTTTAAAACTAGGCAAACGGTCCATAGAGGTTTTCCTAAAGGAACAGGCATCACATTCTTTAAAGCCTAGACCACATGTTCTTCTTCTATCATCTCATGCAATGGTTTTTAATTTCAGCTTATTCCTTCATGTTTGAACTTTTATCATACACCCAGATTCAAAAAATGAATGAAAAGAGTAAAATTCTCAAGAAAATCACTAAGCAAATAAAACAAAAAAGGAAAATACCTGTCAAAGAAACAATAGTGCAAGCGGAGATTGAGCTTGGTGATCCTAGTAGTGTAGTGTGGGTGAAGGAGAGGGAGGATAGAGGATGGAACTGCCACTGGTTCGCGCAAGTGGGGCTCAAATGGCAGTGTGGATCTGTGGTAGTTGTACAAAGGAGAGAGAGGGAAGTGCATCATGGATGAGGAAGAGAGGGAGGAGGTTGCATCGTGGCCATAATGCGTGGCTGTGGTGATGGTGTTGTGGCTGAGGTGAAGGGCGAAAGACACAGATGGGAGTAATTAGAGAGGCGGATGGAAGTGAGTTGAGAGGTGAGAAGCGTGGCTTGAAAGTTTGAGTGGAGGGGATGGGGTTCTGAAACTTGGGGCAAGATTTTCCAGACCAAGCTTGACTATGGTGGATCAAAATTTTAAACCGCATGCGTGAGTCCTTTGTAGGTCTGGTGTCTTGTTATAGACACCAAATTGGGTGTTAAATAGCTTAGCTGGACTTCTTACTGGTCTCAACGTCTAGACAAGTTGGACCAAAACAGCACCATTTTTGAATTTTCATGATATGACAAAAAAAAAAAAAACTAAAACCCCAACCTAATCCCTAGATTTATAGTGGAGACAAATTAATCTATCACATTTGAAAAATCTCATACTAGTCCCTTAAATTTCACAAATAGGGACAAGTTAGTCCCTTTTAAAATTGTCATCTGGTTGGGTTCTACTAATTTACTTACATATCCTGTTAATTTTTATGGTGGTCCTAACTTGCCTAACTCCTTTAAACAAAGTCATTTAGACCTTATTCTTCATATTCTCGTTCACTATAGCTCTATGCTCAGAAGAAAGATTTTGACTTTAAATTGTCATTTGTTTTGCACAATAGAGAAGTGAGGCAAGTTAGAACCCACCGTGAAAATTATCAGTACACATAAGTAAGTTAACATAACATATGGATATTTCTGCTAACAGTTTAGACAACAATTTGATGGAGGTACCAACTTGTCCCTATTTGTAAAATTTGAGGGACTAATATGAGATTTTTCAAATCTGAGGAACTAATTTGTCCTTTACTATAAATTTAAGAGACTAAATTGGATATTCAAAAAAAAATTGTTCAAAACTAGAGATTTCTCCAATAGCTTTCAAGTTTTCAATAATATCATTGTATCGGTGCCTTTTAATTGGGAGTAAAATACAATTCCCTCCTATTATTGTGAATTTTGGTTTCAGTTAAGTTTATTAGAATAAACAAAGCCAAGAATGTAAAATCACTCTTAATCCCAAAGTGCAATAGGCGATTGCACCAAGGGGAATCTATTTCTTGATTGTGGGTTCTTCAAACACTTTAAAGAACAATTTTTGGACAGGAGGCAAGTATGGAATGAGAATTTTTTTGATGAACAAGATTAATTACAACATTTTCATACCAAAGCATCACAATAAAGTTTGGATGAGATAAACTACACCTACATGAACTAAACTAAATTAGGAAAAGAAAATAAAAAGGAAGATAAAATGTAAAGGCTTGTTTTGTGTTATAATGGGGGATCCTTTTTCTTCAGATTTCTACCATCTTCTGAAAATAGTTATCAAGTTGAATTGTAACTTCTATGGGACTAACGCTAAAGGTGTAGTAACCATCACCTATGAAGTACGGACATGTGTCCATATCAGATCTTGCATGACATACTAATGACACATATTTGAATATATTTAATTTAAAATTTACTTTTTTTTCTTACTCGAACATAGAAAAACACAATATAAACAAGGTTATAATAAAGAAATAATTCATAATATTTTGAGTTTGTAAGAAAATAAAGCATAAATGAAGCTCATATAAATGATATTTTGAATAATGTATCATTTTCTTTAAATTTTTAGTTATATATATGTCGTGTCTGTGTTCTATAACTTTTCAACTTTGGTGTGTCGCTCGTGTGAGTGTCATGTCCTGTCAGTGTCTGTCAATGTTTGTGCTTCATAAACCATTACCACTTAAGCCTACATTCATAGTCCTTGAAATGCTAACCACCTTTTGAGAATTATTTAAGTGTTAATAATCGTTTCATTTCAGCCATCAATCAAGGCCAATTAACCATGACTAAATACACATAGCCTTGGACATTAATTAGCATATTCATTTTATTGGGCCAAGTAACATTTAACACACTACTTTTGGGTTATACACTAGCACATTCAAACCACTCATTTTTGGGTGATAACATATGCCCCCGTACATCCTTCAGCTAACTAATGAGTAAGAAGAAAGATGAAGTGTTGCATTTTTTCCCAAAAAGAATTTCAACTCTACACTTCCTGAGGAGACTCCTAGCATGTTTTTATTAGCAAAAATCTAGTAGAATATTGTTAAAATACTCTTCAGTTTGGTAGACTTAAATTTGCCTCGAGCTCTCCTATAGGTGTAGTCATAGCTGATCCAATGATGTGTTAGTGGCCGTTAAGGCTAACAAAGTTGCTCACCACGATGACTAACAAAGTTATTAATCCTACAACTTTTGTAACAACGGCTACTGCATCAAGAAAATTTAATCCAATGACTCCAGTTGCCTTATAAGCTGAAAAATCAAGGATTATCAGGAGCCAACTTTTAGCTGATTCTATAATGGGTCAAATGCATGATCTTCAAGAAGTTTGCTCCAAACAATGCAAATAACTCGGCTCACATTGAGCACTTTGGCCAACTAGATGAAGTGATATACATTGATTGGCTCATTGCTTGAGGTGGAGATAACCCCTATGGATGCTCTTGCAACAAAATTGTCCTATTCCTGACTTCAAGGAAAAAGGTTGATCATCTGATAGAGGTGGAACAATTGTCCATGCCTGCTCCATGACATAATCCACCATGATTCTCGTCTAACTATTATTAGTCATGCCATTGCTCTTAAGTGAATTGAGTCGTAATCATCAGTTGAAACTAATTTTGGTATCAGGCTCCTTGTTCCATAACCTAGACATTCAACCAACAACAAATAATAATGCCACGATTAACTCCAAACTTAATACTCTCTCGGCTAACGACTAATATCACCCTTTTGCTTTATAGCTGAATTTGATCTTAGTTGTCAACAATTGATTGAAGCCCAAATTAGCCATCAAGCTTCAACATCGATAGATAAGACACCCTATGAGCCTAAACCCAAGTTTGAATCACAGTTAAAATAATCAAGGAAGATTAGCTAAGAAAAAACATGAAATTACCTGAAACAATATCAAAATGGCCTTTTTTGGGCAAGAAACAACCTAAAGGGTTCACCCATTGCCATGTCTAGGGCTTTTTGTCAATATGCATTAATAGTCATTTTGACACTTGATGCTCAGTTGGTACCCAAATAACACTGGCCAACCATTTTGAGCCATTTCAAGCCAATATTTCTTTGGTAACATACTTACATGTGTTATCAATCATTATGCATCTGTTGGCCAAATACATTATTGTAAGCTAAATTTGACTTTTAACTCTTTCTTCCTATTTTCTCCCCTTAGAAATCTACCATTTTATGTATTAACATAATGGCCCCCGCTAATTTTGACACAAAGCAAACACATGTCTCTTCCTAGGAACTGCAATTGCAAGCATGTCAACTGAGATTGAGGCATGTTCCTAAATCATTATTTATTCAAGGAGTTGTAATCACCAACCAAGATTAACTTTGGTTTCATCTTTTTTGTTTCCTCGACTATCCTTTGTTCTTTCTCAATAACAAATTGCTCCACTTTGGAAGCCTTAATTGTTATTTGAGTAAAATCTGTAAACTCCAAAGAAATCAACCTTTTCCTTAGCCATGAAAGCATAATTACTAAGCCATGGCGACAAACTAAGTCTCTAGTAATCTGACATTACATTTACTCATCATCTTACCAAATCTTTCCACAAAATTATTAGGCTTGCCAACCCATTGCTTAATGCTCATAAGATGGCTAGCACAACCTCCAGCTAAGGTAGATAAAAATGGTTATGGAATACCTATTCCATTTCTTCCCAATTATGCATTGAATTTGGCAATAAAGTCGAATACCATGTAAAAACCAAACCAATTAATGATAAAGGAAATTCCATCGTTAAGAACTCGTTCCGCCTTACTTCAGTACATTGTGCAATGAAACAACGAACATGTTTCATTGTGGAATTTTCATCTTCTCTAGAAAATGGTAAAGTTAGGAACTTTAAACCCACAAGGGAATGAAATTCTGTCCACCCATTCTAGATACGACTTGTAATATACAGGCCTCTCCAACACTTAAGTAAATTCTAAAATTCCTTCTCATAACATCAACAATTGTGTTAAGATCTATAAATTGTGGGCCAATCTAATTCTGACATGGAACTTGTATTTTTGAACAACATGTACCATAATCGGCTGTATAGTTTATATATGATTGAGGAACCTTCCATAGTTGAAAATGAAAATTTTACGGCTAAGATTGTAGACTCCACAGTTGAGACTATAGGCTTCATGACTCAGACTATAGGCTTTACAGTTGAAATTGTAGATTCCACAGTTGATTGGATGATTTCCCCCTGCATATAATTCATGTTACTTCCATTAAATTTATCCTGTGACATTTACATAGGGAAATTTTGTTGAATTATTTGCAACTCATCATGCACCATCTACGGTGTCTGATAATCGTTTTGATAACTGCTCCATCAAGCCATCAAAAGCCATTTCAACTTGCTATTGGATTTCCCAATCTGGAAAAAATCACAAAAAAGAAAGAGATGTGCTCTGTTCCCAACCTTCAAAATCCATTTATCATTTCTTCCACTTGTTTTCTTACCCAATCCCCCTATGCCCACACCACCACTCACTCTCTCTAGCGCGAGTTTCTTTCTGTAGCGCGAGCCACCTCTGGAGCGCGAGCAGCTCCATTCTCCGCTGCCATCTCGGTGGAGGTTCGTTGGTTTGCGCACGGAGGATCGTTCGTTCGTGTGAGGTACTCAACCGCGGAGCTTCTTCTCCTTCGATGGTGAATCTGACAGTATCTCATTCGTTTTTTCGTTTGGCGGAGGTTCATCGAATCGAAGCCGTCGACGGTGAATCTGACGCCGATTCTTCTGTTTTGCGCCGATCCTTTCGTTGTATGTCTCTCTCTCTCTCTGTATCTATCTTTTTATGTATGTTTGCGATCTCTGATTTTGCCGTTGCTGTGTTGCTTCTCTTTGTTCGATTTTGCTTGAATTAATGTGGTGCCTTATGGAATGTTTGATGAATGTTTGTTGTTTATGAGGTTTTTTTTTCGTTTTTCAAATTGTGTGTTGTTTGATGAATGTTGTGGTTCTTGCACGATATAGCAAACGTAAGGCATGGAATTGAAACTGATTTTTACTCTAACTGTTATCAAAGTCTAGGTTATGATTAATTAGCAAACTGTTCCTTTTGAAATTTCTAAATTCGAAACCAGTACCCGAGATAAGGGGAAAAATTGGTTAATTTATTTTGATGTATGGAATATTTCATACGAGTATTCTGGTCAAATTAGGCAGCTGAATGGAGAAGATTAGACCATATTGAGTATCTTTATTTTTCTTTTAAGACCTTTTGAAGAATTTTCTTAGAGTCTTTAGACCTTTCAAATTAGCTGAACCATATTGTGAAGACTAGGAGTGGTTCCTTACCTTCCATGCCTAGCCAGTACCAGTATCTTATTTCATTGCCATTCATTGCCAGAGTATTAAGGTCAATGAAGTTGTTTTGAACAATAGGTTCATGTTGATATACCTTGCTATGGCCAAAGGAAATTCCTTTGATGTATTTGCTGTCAAAGTTGAGGTCGGTCTTGTTACTTTTTGAGTAAATTGACCTGCAGTCATTGGAGGATCGCAAATTGTCTTCCACCTTATAAGTGTAAGTGTGTAGTTGCTTATTGTCAATGGTGGAGACTACATTTCTACCTTATCTTGGTATGTACGTGGACTATATCTTCATAAATTTCTCATTACAGTTCTTCCTGGAGTTGATGAAAGTACCACGGGTAGAATCCAAGCTTTAGAGTTTTTTCATTCAAGATTCAGCTCCACACTCAAGTAGAAAAATTCCATTTAGCTGCATCCTTAATTGAAAAATTGGTTTTTAAATTAATTTCCAGTTTGACCTTGTTAATATTTTAATGCAGGTTTCTGACCTTAGAAATAGCTTGAATGTTATGAATGCTGCAGGAGAAGAGGCATGATACATTATTTTATACTCAAATATCTTCCCTACTTTTGATTTAGTTCCCTCTCATTTTTTTATTTTATTTTTGAGAATTAAGATTTCAGATGTTGGGGTGATTTTGTTCTTCATTTCTTTCTCAGATCAGGAATTCTGTCAAATTGAAGAGAATTATGCAAACGATACTTTCTTTGGGAAATGCTTTGAACCAAGGAACTGCCGGGGGTAGGTTAAAAAGTAAAAACGAAGTATATAAAAGTTAATAGGTGCAACCTGAGACATGAAAGTTTGGATAGCAAAGAAAAGTACTGTCGGCTTTAGAACATATACATGTTTCAGAGAATTTATATTTGAAGGCTTCATGCCTTGTACAATTTTATTAGGTGTTTTTCTAAAATTTTTGGAGAAAGTGTGATCGTGTATGTGCAAATATAACTCATACACCTTAATTTTATTCTCTGTTGCTTTCTCTTGTCATGTATTTTCTCCCCAGGGTTGTGGTAGTGAACTATTGTGCACTTGGATCTCTCCCTTTAAGAGTAAGGTTGATGGCCGTTTTGTTTACTGGTCAATTTCCAGGAAGTTCCATTAGTGACCTTTAGGTTCTCACCATTCCTTGGGAAATATTATTTTTCTGATGTCAGATATAAGTAATTTCAGTTATTTCAATGTTGAGAACATCTTATTCATTGTTCATTTCCTTTTATCAATTTCATGTACTTTCTGTGATCTTTTGACTTCATATTGTATCATAGTACATTGACACTATTGATATTTATAGTCTAGTCTGGTAGTTATGTTTATGCTTTCCAATCTTCTTTTAGTTCGGCCATTGGATTCAGATTGGATAGTCTTCTGAAGCTCACTGAGACACGGGCATGGAACAACAAGATGACTCTCATGCATTATCTTTGTAAGGTACATGTTGCTAGTTGTCATATTTTTTCTTTCCTAATTTTCAATGATTAAGGTTTCTTCTGTGTCATGGAGTCGGTTCTAAATTTCTAATGTTAAGTCAGGGTAATGGATAGCTTTTCTTATACTTCTGTTTGGAGAGTTTTGCATCTTTAATGAGGTATTCTTTTAAATGATCCTTTTCCATAGGTGCTGGATGACATATTACCAGAAGTTTTGGACTTCTCCAAGGATCTTGCTAACCTTGAGCCAGCAGCAAAGGTTCTGAACCTCTCCCAGGCTATTCAGTTCAATATGTTGATGGGCATTTAATATTTACTAGCACTTACTTGTATTATTATTTTTATTAATCTGTGTTTTAAATCACATCGCCGTGAAATTGATAGATTAATCCATGAACTGTGCCTTGTTAGAATTAATCTCTCAAGTTTCTTTTGGAATGAATTTTCCCGTCTAAGAGGAATATTGTTTTTTCTTTTATATTTGAAGAACTGACAAAGAGAACTAAAAGAAGGGAATTGGATTTTGACTTGGTCATCCTTTTCTTTTCCTTGTTTTCTCTTTTTCTCGTCGCGTGCTTCCCCTGTTTTTTTTGTTTCTCCTTTTTCCAGTTACTGCCTGAACACCACGCTTCGGTTGCGCGGCGCTATTCGCCATTGTGGCCCTGTGCGATGCTGTGCGCTCTCAGGGTAAGATCCTTCTGCTCACAGGTGTTGTGTAGGATTTTTGTAACTATTGTCTTGTATGATGTATTCTTCGCCCACGTACGGATTTATATTATATGTTGGTATCCCTGTTATGATATGTTTATTGTTTATTGCCCATGTGATTAATCAATAATGAAGTTCATGAATATAGTATATATTTAATTTGATTAATTTTTATTAAGATTGATATTAATTTTGCTAAATACATACATTAACATTAATGCTTCATTGTAATTTGCAGGTGATAATTAAAAGTGAAGGTGTTCATCTTTGTTAATTGTTGATTATTCATGTCTATTATGTTTTAGAATTGTATTTTTATGCACCATATTTATTTTATGGGAGATAACATATGTATTTCTTTAGAGTGATATAATTTTATTTCTTTGTAGTATTGGTACTAATTACTTTATGACTTATTTTACTCTTAATATAATTAGAATCTTTTTTTAATATGATTGTTATTATTATATATATAAATTTAAATGCATAAATTGAATTTCAATTTTTTATTTTTTATACCCACAAAAAAAAAATCACTATAGGTTATGCCCATGAAAAATATAAAATTAATAAAAGTGTGGTTATAAGTTATACCCACAAAAAAGTTAAATTCAACACTAATGTGACTATAATTTATATCCATAGAAAATTAAAAACTAATAAAAGTGTGGCTATAAATTATATCCACATAAAAAGACTTTTACTCTAAAGTATATAGTGACAGAATTGTTTTTGTGGGTAATTACTAAGTCATTTTTTGTGATGATTATTAGTTCTGACACTAAAACCTATAGTGACATAATAAAATCTAAAGGTATAAGTTAAGACATTTTTTGACGCTAATAGGTACCGTCACTATAGGTTATACCGACGGAAAAAAAAATTGTGGGTAATGACATAGTAAAAATGGTGGAAGTAGATGTCTATGGGTGTAAGTTTTTGAGGCTATACCTACGATTTTTATATTTTACCTATGGTATTTTGTCACTATATGACAATTTTCTTGTAGTGTGAAAGATTATGTGTCATGTTTTATGTCAATTTGGCCCTTTAAAACTACGACTTTAGTCCTAAAAGATTATATATTTGATAAAATAGTTCATTTTATGCAAACTTAGCATGCACCGTAGAACCATTACTTTAATTGTCAAAAAATTGTATATTTGGTAAAATAGTCCTAGAAAACATAACTTTTGTTAACCAAAATTGAATTTCACGTTTTGATGAATTTATCAAATGTGATAATTTTCACAGGAGCACGGATGAATACAGTTTTTTTCGAAGACTATGTTATTAATGATGTAATCTTCATAGGTTAAAGGTTAAAGTGGTGACTCTCCTAAAAAGAAATGTTAAGAAGTGAAAAGAAAGAGAGAGAGCACGTAAATGGTGAAAGAGGAGAAATCCACGTGGCACGTGGGAAAGAGAAATGAACAACGCAGAGAGCAGTTAATGGCAGTTAGAGCGGGGCAAAGTTGGTTAAACGTGGTTCTTGATCTGGCAGAATATTCACTTAACCATGGTTATTTAATCTCTCCACACTCTCATCTCATCTCTTCTCATGTGATCAGTGTCCCTATATAAACCCCTCCCACTCCCTCCTTCTCTTCTTCACATATTGGAAACACTGACAAAGAACACCAACAGACGTAAAGCATAGGAAGAAGCTCGCTGTGTAACAATGGAGGTGCAGTCTCTGCGATGCTTCGCCCTCTGTGTTCTGCTGATCTTGTCGGTGCTGGTTTCAACTGGCGCCGCCAATTCAATCAACTACAATGAGGAACAGATAATGGAGCCAAGGTAATTTTGCAAAGAGAAATTGAAAACAAAAATGGAGCTTCGAGCTTTCCTTACGCTTCGTGAGCTTGCTTTATACATCTATACAATTCTCACTGAAAATTTTTCTCCTTTTCTGTAATATTATAAATTTACTTTTATGTTTTTATTTTTCAATTTCATGAATGATTGTGATTATGTCATTGTGTTTTACGACTTGGTTTCTCTGAGATTCGATGTTGCGTGCTTGCATTGAACAGGGATGTAGGAGAAGCGAAGTTGCAGAGCTTGAAGAGTTCGTCAATGGCGGAGAGGTTAGTTATTGTTTTTTTTTCTCCCTGTTACCACAGCAACTAGTAGCTACTAATTAAGCTTCTCAGCTACGGGGTGGAACTTTTAATCACCACCGTCCACGTGGAAATGAGCTTCAAAAAACACCGTTAGATTGGCATGTGTTGCTGGAGCTGAAGGGGAGAGTATCTCAGACATGAGACAATCTGGGGCCCCTTCAGATTCGATCTGAAAACTCTGAGCTGTTAAAATTATGTTTATATTAGGAGGTTATTTTAGTCATTTCAAGCCGTAAACAGTGCCGTATCGTTTTATGTTTTTGAGTTCAAGTTGGCATATTATGCTAGCTGTTCCCGTTTCACGCAGTTGGTCTTCTTTGTCTACAAAATTTTCAGGTCAGGGGATGCATTGAATGAGCATGCAGTTGATAATCCAGAGGAGATAGCTTCAATGGTTGATATGTAATATCTCTCTCTATCTGATCTCACATATATATAAACTCTGAGCTATTACTTTTGCTTGTTTTCTAATCTTTATTTATGTGATTGGTTCCCATTGATCATGTGCCATGTGATTGATAGGTTATATTATGTTGTTGTCTTGGACTTAGAAGAGGACTCACATGACCATTAACACTGTCTAGCAGATTCAGCACAAAAAACCCACTTGGCCTTATAGAAGTATAGTAGTAGTAATCATTGAGAAGATCACAATAGTAGAAGGAAATACCCTTTGATAGCTTCTCGAGGACTGTTTTTGGAATATTTCAGTCTAATGAAAGACTTCTCAATTTTTTTGGTAAATTTTGCCTTATGAAACCCAGTCAAGGTGGTCAATCTCACTGTTAAATAAAAGCGACTATATACAGTTTAAAACCTGTTCCTTTGATAAAAAGCTTCATTTTGTTCAAATGAAGGATTTTTCTCTGAACTAACTTAGTTCTAGTGGCGTGGGATTCATAAATTAGCTTCCCTATTCATAGAAAGTTTATATTTTGTACCTAAAATATATTAGTAGTTTTGGATTCCCTATTTAATCACACTTCATATTCTTTGATGATGCCTTTCACAGTCAAACCTATTTAGCAGGACTGCTATTCCTTCTACTCACGGTACTACAAATCTCAAAATTCTCTTTTCCTATAATCAATTATAAATGTAATTCTCGCTTTACCTAGTTCTTCGCGTTCTGAAGTTCTCTTTCATGGTTCCAAGGAATCAACGATCATGTTCTGTGTAGATGAGATCTCTTAGAAAATTCGAAGTCTTTACATTCTATTTGCCAGCTTAACCACATGCTAAAGTCGTGAGATCCGCCCATGTCGCTCGTAATAAATTTCTTGTCCCTTTTTTTTTCCCAATCCAAAAATTGTTTTCGCAAGCACGAACACCTTTGTTGATACCTAAAAAATTCAAGTTTCATGACTTCATTTAAGTCACTGTTTCTTAACTAAACAAATGACTTAACTTTCTCCTTACATTTTATTCTAGCAGTCCTCTCAATTGCTTCCCTCATAACATTCATTGGTCGAAAGTAGGTGAAAGTGAAAGTTACATTCTCCCATGTCTACTTTGATTCACAGTAACCATCATATAAGTCCATTTTTATTCTCACCATTTCTAAATTTATCGAGTGAACCACCACTTCCAATTAATCGGAGCATAAATATGGCTTGGGATACATTGTTGCAATTTATATACAAGATAATTTATGTTAGTATCAAATATGTAATTTCTGTAATTAAGCTCTTAATTTTAAGAGTAATTCTTGTTACATCATCAATCTTTTAGACATAATACTGGCAATTCAGAAGCAGGATGAAAATCAAAACCAGTGAATCACTTTCCAATAGATCATGGATAGAATAACTGCATCATCCATTCCACATGATTGATTGGTCGTGACACTACAGTTACGCACTAGTAGAGAAAACTCTTGTTATCGAATGCCTTTGCCCTGCTGATCTCTCCACCTATAGAACCAAATACAATGTTCAATTCAGACTAAACATTTATGCAGTATCCACATCTTCCATCATCGTGGGGTAAGCCACATGAATGGGCGGTACCTTTCTCCAGCCTGTCTATAAGCACAAGCCAAACTGCACACCAGATTTAGTTTCACCACAACCCTTTCTACACATCGATTGTGTTTTGGCTGATGCAGGAGTTGCTGTCTGACACATCTATATAATTCAACGAGAGCTGAACCTAATAAATGACCAATTTTCAGGGATTTAATAATTAGGCTGGCATCACCGACACCCACGGTACTAGGCAAAAACTAGCCCTTCCCCCATATTGGCACTTATTTCTAGCAGGGAAATTGAGGTAAGATGCCAACCCGCAATTTTCCGTATGCACCGTATCATTCTATCCATATGCGGGATCCAAATGGCCTAGTCTTGTCCATGGTGGGACATCATCAATAAAAGCATACATACTTTACATGTGATTCGCTAGTGACTTGCATATTAAACACTTATGTTATCACTCAATTATTTATTATTGTGTATAAGGAGAACAAAAACGTATTTTTTTTCTAAGGAGAACGATTAAGATAATTTTTATTCAGAAGATTCTTCCAATTTAATAGCACTTGTATGCGTGACAGTTTCATATAAGTTATATTAAATCATGAATCATTAATTTTCTCAAAGTTTAATTATTAAAGTATTTATTCTTTTTAGGGCAGCCATAACTTCTTACATAGCTATTATGACATGGGACCATTGTTATTTTAACACTAAAAGTGGGTGTTCAATTTAGATATCCATTCTATTATATTTGGATATAATGGATGAGTAGAAAAAGTTGAAGCTATTATCATCTCTATTGGTGATGGAATGAATATTCAAGTTGTCATTTATTTTTAGTATTATAATAATGTTTTTATATGATATGATGCGATATTAGAAAATAGTGCTAGACATACGTTAACAATAATAGTAGCCATCAACTCAAACTATTTATTTATATGATGAAAAAATATCAAATGATGATTCAAAATTAAATATCAATTTAACCTTTATATGGATTTAATTTTAATATAGACAACTTTTTTATACAATAAATCTATTAGTATCAGATTTGATAAATGTATAAATTTATCACATAAAAATTAATATATATATATATATATATTATTAATCTTAATTATTAAGCAAGGTAATAATAAGAATTGACTGAAATAATAAGCCAGCTACAGTTTCAAGGAAGAAGACCAATGTTCGAGTATTGGAGAATGCATATGAATCAATTAATAAACTAATAAAAAAAACAACGCGATATTAAGATTCTGCTTGCATTAACCAATCTCATTGCTTAATTTTGGTACACAGGAGCATACGCAACCACACGGAGAGAAGGAATCTGAACTTCTTCTCATGTGGGACCGGGAACCCAATCGACGACTGCTGGCGCTGCGACCGACAATGGTACCTCAGCCGCAAGCGGCTCGCCGACTGCGCCATCGGCTTCGGCCGCAACGCCATTGGCGGCCGTGACGGGAGGTACTACGTTGTCACCGACCCCTCAGACGACGATGCCGTCAACCCCAAGCCCGGCACCCTCCGCCACGCCGTTATCCAGGACAGGCCCCTCTGGATCGTGTTCAAGCGGGACATGGTCATCACCCTCAAGCAGGAGCTCATCATGAACAGCTTCAAGACCATCGATGGCCGCGGCGCCAACGTCCACATCGCCCACGGCGCCTGCATCACCATCCAGTTCATCACCAACATCATCATCCACGGCATCCATATTCATGACTGCATCCAAACCGGCAACGCCATGGTTCGTAGCTCCCCCTCGCATTACGGGTGGAGGACCCTTGCTGATGGGGACGGGATTTCCATCTTTGGCGCCAGTCACATATGGATTGACCACAACTCGCTATCTAATTGCTCTGACGGGCTCATTGATGCTATTATTGGTTCTACTGCTATTACCATTTCGAATAACTACTTTACCCACCACAATGAGGTAATTAAAAAAAAAATAGAAAACCGTGATTAATGTAGTTACGATGTGCTGCGGAGGTAAGGTGTTGAGCTTGTTGGATTGAAAATTGTGCAGGTTATGCTACTGGGTCACAGTGACTCTTATGTTCGTGACAAGCAGATGCAAGTAACCATTGCGTACAACCATTTTGGGAGGGCCTTATGCAGAGAATGCCGAGGTAACTAACGTCTTTATCTTTAATGCAAGTCATTATGATTAATATTTAATATATATATTTATATTTTTGGGGTTAGATATTCTTTTTTTTTTTCGGTCATGAGGTCAAGAGGTCAGATGTTCTCTTGTTGGCAGTTTTTGTATTTTGGCAGTCATGTTTTCGTATTTTGTTGGACACTTCAATTAATGTGAGAAGCTGAGCCTTGTGAGTTCATACTTAATATTTTATGTTGGGCTCTTGAAGGCCCATTTTAAAATTGATAGCTTGGGATATGTGAGGTCTATTAGTGAAAAACATTGGCAAAAAGGTCTTCTCGGCCCATGCCATGTGTCTCAAGAGGAGTCACCTCAGTCAACCAAAAAAAGAGTAGTCACCTCTTTCCAGCTAAATTGTAATATTATGGCTTCATATCTACAACTGTGTGACAACAATGCATTGGTTATTGATAATGTAGGTGCAGACATGGGTATTTTCACGTGGTAAACAATGATTATACCCACTGGGAAATGTATGCAATTGGTGGCAGTGCTGATCCCACAATTAACAGCCAAGGCAATAGATACCTTGCCCCTGAGAACCTTTTTGCTAAAGAGGTAACATGATTATTATGTGTGAAATATTTAGTTAGCCATGGCATTCTGTCGACGATGACTATGATAATAACCCTTTTGTTAAAAAAATTGGAAAATTGATTTGGACAGGTGACAAAGAGAGTGGATACAGGGGAATCTATATGGAAAAGTTGGAATTGGAGGTCTGAAGGAGACTTGCTACTGAATGGTGCCTTTTTCACTTCATCAGGAGCAGGAACTGCAGCAAGCTATGCTAGAGCCTCAAGTTTAGCGGCCAAATCCTCTTCTTTGGTTGGTACCCTTACCTCTGGTGCTGGTGTTCTTAACTGCCACAGGGGTGTCATGTGTTAATACCAAACACATTCAGCCACCGAAAGAAAATCATGGGGAAAACCCGAAAGCAAACTAAAAAACAATAGGAAACAAAGAGAGGGGAAAAGCATAAAGGAAAAGGGAGAAAGAAAGTTTGCATTCTTTCTCCTCTTTTATTGCATTGTTATAGATATATTGAGCGAGTTTGAAGCAATTGGTCACACTCACTGTTTGTCTTGTCACTAGTTAGATATTTGAAAGATACTGTACATTTTATGTCAACTGTTATCAAATTGATAACAATGATTGCTTAGAAGCCATTTTCTTCACTTGTGCAAGTGATTTCCCCTTAATTTTCCTAGGGAAACAATATATATTCTCTTCTATTATCCTGTTGTCTCTTAAGTCTTCCATATATCCCCTTTTGTGTGGTCTTGTAACTTTGTCTTGTGGTACACCTCGATTTGTTGGGAAATAATTCTCCTATAGCACAAATCAATCAAATCAACAAAGTAAAGGAACACAAGAAAATTAACATGGTTCCCTTTAACCTTACATTCACGACCTCAAAAATCAATTCACTAATCTAATAAGGAAT
The DNA here is from genome assembly GCA_030441495.1 of Dalbergia oliveri. Taxonomy (NCBI): domain Eukaryota; kingdom Viridiplantae; phylum Streptophyta; class Magnoliopsida; order Fabales; family Fabaceae; genus Dalbergia; species Dalbergia oliveri. The sequence goes on from JAMLFY010000017.1 coordinate 976,671, forward strand.
ACAATCACCAATCTTAACAAATCTATCATTATTTATGAAACACGTTGTCTAACACCATATTACCAGGAAGACTTTCGATACAAACTATCCTAACTTGCACTGTCTCTACTCGCAAAATATAACTATCATCAATGTAACTTTTCTAGAAAAAGTTGCAAATCCTCCATCTTCTACAAAAGAAGCAAACTCTCCATCAGTGCAACTTTTCTAGTGAAACCTGCAAACCTTCTATCAGCAACTTTCTGGAGAAAACTGCAAACCATCCATCAGCGGTGAAACATCACATAAGCATCCCTAAATTTGACCTCAATCTTAATAATTAATAATTTCTAATTCTAGGTAAAATCCTAACAAATTTCCATATCTTAGCATATTTTTCAAATCTAAAAAGATTTTTCATGATTTTTTTCTCTCAAATCTTTTTCAAATTATTTCTAGATATTTCTAAAATCGGAAACTATTAATAGCAATATGCAATTAGCGATTTGGATCAATTCCAACAATCTCCACTTTTATCCAAATTTCACCTAATTGTCAAATTTTGAAACAAATCTCCATGAGTGCTCCACCATCATAAAAAATCCATAAAAAACACTTCATCACAAATCTACAATTCTTCAGCTTTGCATCTTCAACACCAGAACGAATCAAAACCCTCTCTTATACTAGTTGTTGGGCAATAATTCCAAAGCAACACAAATCAATCAAATTAACAAAACAAAGGAACACAAGAAAATAAACATGGTTAGACCTCAACTACCTACATCCATGACCTCACAAATCAATCTAGTAATTTAATGAGGAATACAATCACTAATCTCAACAAATCTATCGTTATTTACCAAACATGCCGCCTAACACCAAATTACCAAGAAGACTTTCGACACAAGTATCCTCTTTGCATCGCAGCTACTCACAAAACATAACTATGCAACTTTTTTGGAAAAAGCTGGAAACCCTTTATCAAAGCAACTTTTCTAGCAAAAGATGCAAACCCTCAATCAGGTAACTTTTCTGCAAAAGCCCAAACCATCCATCATGGTGAAGTATCATATCAATCATTACTCTCCTTTCATCATCCTCATCATCATCCTCTTCCTCTCAACTCCCCATCTTTAATCTCCCGATTCTATTTTCACTTATACTTAAACAATTCTTAAAGCTATTATTTATAATAGTTTACATACTCGCTAAATTTGGCCTCAATCTAATAATTAATAATTTCCAGTTCTAGGTAAAATCCTAACAAATTTCAAATCTTAACATATTTTTCAAATCAAAAAAGATTTTCCATAATTTTTTTCTTTAAAATATTTTCCAAATATTTTTAAAATCGAAAACTATCAATAGCAATCTTCAATTAGGAATTTGGATCAATTCGAACAATCTCCACATTTATCCAAATTCCACCCAATATGCAAATTCTAAAACACAAATCTTCATGCATGCTTCACCTACATAAAAAATCCATAAAAAGATTCCACCACAAATCTGCAATTTCAAGCTTTGCATCTTTAACACCAGAACATATTAGAACCCGCTCTGATACTAGTTGTTAGGTAATAATTCCCATAATAATTCCCACGCAACACAAATCAATCAAATCAACAAAGCGAAGAAACACAAGAAATTAACATGGTTAAACCTCAACTACCTATATCCACGATCTTACAAATCAATGCACTAATTTAATAAGGAATACAATCACAAATCTAAACAAATCTATTGTTATTTATGAAACATGCTGCCTAACACAACATTGCCAAGAAGACTTTCGATACAAGTATCCTCACTTGAATCGTCGCTACTTACAAAACATAAGTATCGTCAACACAACTTTCCTAGAAAAAGCTACAAACCCTCTATTATTGTAACTTTTTTGCAAAAGCTGCAAACCATCCATTAGTGGTGAAGCATCACATCAATCTTATCACTTGCCTCTTCATAATCCTTATCATCACCTTCTTCCTTTCCACTCCCTATCTTTAATCTCTTGATTCTATTTTCACTCACACCTCAAACACGAAGAAGAACAAGTGAAATTGTTGTGTATGTGAAGGTCGAAGAGTGAAAAGTAAAAGGTAGATTTGGGAAAGGTAAAGTGAAGGTGAATAGTGAAGTGAAGGAGTAACGAAATGGTTAAATGTGATGAGCAATGAGTCAAACGAGAAAGGAAAAATGTTCTTTTGCCTTTATGTAGAAATTTTCAAAATACACATACAGGATGTATATGTTTGCTAGTGGGTGGTTCCAATAGTGGCCCAAAACCGATCATGCAAAATATTGGGCCAGTTGCATTTTCCATAAACTTAACCCATTTTTTACTTGGAGTTGAGTCTGACTGCCAATAGACTAGGCCCATTTGGGTTTGTAGGCTACATAGGGTTTTGTACACTTCTAATGGCTGGACTTTATTGCAATTTATCAAGATATGCAAATGTGTAGCATATTTTTCTCTCTTTTATAGCCAATGGTCTGTGGGTTTCCTAGCATCACAACCAAGTTGATTGAATATAGACAACATAGGCTAAATTGAACTTGCAACCCCATCGTAATTCTAACCAACCCTTATGTTTTTTAGATTAAACATTTGGCTCAAAGTAATAGGAGCAAAAGAAAGACGTCTCCTTGGAGATATATGCCTCGCATATGGATCCTTCTATTTGTGCCATATTTTCACAGTTCTTTGAAACCTCCAATTTCCTTTTGAATTAATACATCGATTTGTTGAAGAACCACACACCCTTGCTTTGTGTGCCAAGTGTACAAGCAAGTATTCCATAAAATCTAAGAAGCTAGGGAAATATTGTCTCTACTTTACATAGAAGTACATGAATGTTTCTCTCAATAATTAAGAGATCCTCGATGTCATCATCATCGGAGCCACTTCGATTTATTAAGAAAATGTGATCATACAACATATATCAAATGTTCATTTTAAAGTTCTGAAATTATCTTTTTGAAGTAGGTTTCTTTTAGTATTCAATCACTTAATACTCATATATCATAATGCTCAAGATCATAGCAATTTATCTTGGACAAATAATTCAATGTAATATGAATATGCGTATGATAAATGCAATGATTTTTAGTGAAATTATCTTTACGTGCCCTTGATATGTCGAATGAGATCTCATATACATCTCTGTGATAGATAAATTTTAAGGCATCTATTATGGTTGCATACTTGGCCTAATTGGTTTCTACATGTGTTTAATTTTGATGATTTAATTGAGTTTTTCATAATTGGGCTTCATTGGATTTAATTGTCAAAACTTGGTTAATTTCGGATTTTACACTCACTATGACCTTTCCATCTTGCACAGATCATTTTGGGCTCTACAAATATCGGATTTGGGTGATTTTGGTGTCTTCTGAAAGCTAAGACCGAGATCTACAATTTTGGGTTTCACAAGCTTCATCAAATTTGGCCCGATTCATGGCCTAATTGGGCTGCAAAGTTGCGAAGCTCGTGCTGACGCGGGTCCAAGACCTTTCCTCACATAATTGGGCATATCTCACTCATTTCTGGTCCAAATGAGTCATATAATATGTCTATGGAAAGCTTATCCAGAGAGGATTATCTTATCCAAATCAGATTTCAGAAATCTGGAATTATTTTGATAGATAACATCTGGATAAGATGTAATCCGAGGGGACACTTTTGATTGGAGGGAAATTCTTCTTTTCAGATTTTTCAAGCTTTATCTTATCTTTTCATTTTCTATTTAAGCCTAAGTTGTTCATTCAAAGAACACACATCAGAATCTCTCATCTCTCTACTTGTCTTCTCATTTTTCTTTTGTATCTTTTGTATCTAAGGTGTTCATACAGAAAGCTTTCAATGGAGATATCTATGGAAGGCTAAACTTCTCAATCCTTGACATCATAGATAATTGGTTTGAATTCAGTTCCTGTTGTATAAATCTCATCTTTGTATGCATGCTTTTCTGTTTAAACTTTAGTTTTGATTATGGATTCAGTAATTGAACATGATTATGTTTGAATTATATCTAATTAGATATAGAACTGAATTCATTATTGAAATAAAGTAAGACTAAATAACTGATTGGTTATTGGTTTTATTAACTGCAAGTAATTCGACATTCATTTGGATTGCGATAGTGATTTAAGGATTGTGAGTGAAAACTATATGATTATATAGTTGATTTGGCTTGACAAGTAGCATCCATATGATAACTCTTTTGAACTGTGATGAATTCTGCCAATGATCATGATGTCTAGGATTGATTCTTTGATCAATTGCATTTCATTCGTTTCTGTCATTTTTACATTCTAAAAATCACAAATTACCCCCCTTGTTGTTATTTAGCAATTTTAGTTTGATAACATAAATTGTGTATCCTTAGGAAGAATGACCTGAGTTACCTTATACTACAAATAAGGGATTTAGACTATTTTGATAGTGGACTTGGATGCATATCAAAATTTGGTATTTGTAAATACTATAGATGTGCATGTTGGTGAGTTTGAAAAAAGAAAAAAATTGGTTGATGAGAGGCAAAATGGAGTTCATTGGTGTTGCATTATATCTCTTGAGATAACTTTGCATGTTTATGTGGAGTCATTCTTCATTGCTCTTTTGGTCTCTTAGGTTGATAGCTAGTATCCTTTCTTATATCCTCCCATACCTTAACCCCTCTACAACCTGAAAAGTCCTTTTGATCTTTATGTGCATGTGTTTTAAATGTTGATGTTAGAGACTTGTCAAGCTTATGGTAGTGTTAACATTCATGATGTGCTTTGAGTGTAAATACAAGCCTAAACACTTGAGAGTTTGCCTAGTGAGATTCTATTATTCTTGGTTCATCTTTTGATTGGATTTGTCTTCTTGTTCATTGGAGATGTTAAGAAAATATTCATATGTGTTCTGAATTCTTATGCATAAAGTGTTTGTTCCTTGTTCCCAATCATACATTTTGAGGTCCCTAGGATTCAACTTATGGATTTTGCCCAGGAGTGCAAAAGACTAAGTGTGGGGGAATTTGATAGAGAAATTTTAAGGCATCTATTATGGTTGCATACTTGGCCTAATTGGTTTCTACATGTGTTTAATTTTGATGATTTAATTGAGTTTTTCATAATTGGGCTTCATTGGATTTAATTGTCAAAACTTGGTTAATTTCGGATTTTACACTCATTATGACCTTTCCATATTGCACAGACCATTTTGGGCTCTACAAATATTGGATTTGGGTGATTTTGGTGTCTTCTGAAAGCTAAGACCAGATCTACAATTTTGGGTTTCACAAGCTTCATCAAATTTGACCCGATTCATGGCCTAATTGGGCTACAAGTTGAAGCTTGTGGATGGGTCCAAGACCTTTCCTCACATAATTGGGATCACTCATTTCTGGTCCAAATGAGTCATATAATATGTCTATGGAAAGCTTATCCAGAGAGGATTATCTTATCTAGATCAGATTTCAGAAATCTGGAATTATTTTGATAGATAACATCTGGATAAGATGTAATCCGAGGGGACACTTTTGATTGGAGGGAAATCCTTCTTTTCAGATTTTTCAAGCTTTATCTTATCTTTTCATTTTCTATTTAAGCCTAAGTTGTTCATTCAAGAACACACATCAGAATCTCATCTCTCTTTACTTGTCTTCTCATTTTTTTTGTATCTTTTGTATTTAAGGTGTTACAGAAAGCTTTCAATGGAGATATCATGGAAGGCTAAACTTTCTCAATCCTTGACATCATAAATAATTGGTTTGAATTTTTGTTCTGTAAATCTCATCTTTGTATGCATGCTTTTTGTTCTAAACTTTAGTTTTGATTATGGATTCAGTAATTGAACATGATTATGTTTGAATTATATTGATTATATATAACTGAATTGTTATTGAAATTAAAGTAAGGCTAAATAATTGGTGATTTTGGTTTTATTAACTGCAAGTAATTGACATTCATTTGGATTGATAGTGATTTAAGTATTGTTGAGTGAAAACTATATGATTATATAGTTGATTTGGATTTGACAAGTAGCATCCATATGATAACTCTTTTGAACTGATGAATTTGCCAATGATTTGGTGAGGATTGATTCTTTGATCAATTGCATTTCATTCTGTTTCTTTCATTTTTACATTCTAAATACAATAAAGGGGGGGTTTGTGATTTTTAGAATGTAAAAATGACAGAAAGTAATGAAATACAATTGATCAAAGAATCAATCCTAGACATCACGATCATTGCAGAATTCATCACAATTAAAGAGAGATTACTCTGTCAAGCCAAATCAACTATATAATCATATAGTTTTCACTCAACAATCCTTAAATCACTATTCAATCCAAATGAATGTTGAATTACTTGGTTAAGATAAAACCATAACCAATCAGTCATTTAGCCTTACTTTAATTTCAATAAAATTCAGTTCTATATATAATCAATATAATTCAAACATAATCATGTTCAATTACTGAATCCATAATCAAAACTAAAGTTTAGAATAGAAAAGCATGCATACAAAGATGAGATTTATACAAATTCAAACCAATTATCTATGATGTCAAGGATTGAGAAGAGTTTAGCCTTCCATGGATATCTCCATTGAAAGCTTTCTGTATGAACACCTTAGATACAAAAGATATAAAAGAAAAATTAGAAGACAAGTAAAGAGAGATGAGAGATTCTGATGTGTGTTCTTTGAATGAACAACTTAGGCTTAAATAGAAAATGAAAAGATAAGATAAAGCTTGAAAAATCTAAAAAGAAGGATTTCCCTTCAATCAAAAGTGTCCCCTCGGATTACATCTTATCCAGATGTTATCTATCAAAATAATTCCAGATTTCCAAAATCTGATTTAGATAAGATAATCCTCTGGATAAGCTTTCCATAGACATATTATATGACTCATTTGGACCAGAAATGAGTGAGATATGCCCAATTATGTGAGGAAAGGTCTTGGCCCGCGTCAGCATGAGCTTCGCAACTTTGCAGCCCAATTAGGCCATGAATCGGGCCGAATTTGATGAAGCTTGTGAAACCCAAAATTGTAGATCTCGGTCTTAGCTTTCAGAAGACATCAAAATCACCCAAATCCGATATTTGTAGAGCCCAAAATGATCTGTGCAAGATGGAAAGGTCATAGTGAGTGTAAAATCCGAAATTAACCAAGTTTTGACAATTAAATCCAATGAAGCCCAATTATGAAAAACTCAATTAAATCATCAAAATTAAACACATGTAGAAACCAATTAGGCCAAGTATGCAACCATAATAGATGCCTTAAATTTCTCTATCACTTTGTCATCTTTTCGTGCCCTTGACATATCAAAGGGATCTCTGATTTTACTTAGCACATAATATAGAGGACTACTTAGGATAATTGCTACTTTAACTTGTCTTGGCCCTTGATCTATGGTGGCTTATTCTACTCCTAGGTAATAGACTACTTTTCAGGTCTAGCTCATTCCTATACATGATTGTTGGATTTACTTTCTTCAACTCTCACACAGATTTATTCCTAGCTAGGTTTACTTTTCTTGACTCAATTCAAGAGTAGTCAGGTTTACTTTCTTCGATCAAAGAAAACATATTCTCATTCTCTTTTTCTCATATAGAGGCAATTCTCAAAAGTATTCACAAGTATATGCACATAACATCTTCATGCTCCATGTCACGTATACAAGCATCACAATCATATATGCGTAACATCAACATCTGAGTTACTTAATGCATCAACTATACATATCACTCATGATCTTAAGTTATAATCTCAATCTTCTTTTCATATAGGAGCATTTATCATGAGCACTCATATTTACATATGTGTAAGATTATCATTAAATTTACATAGTATACTAGACATCAAGTTATTAACATTTCATCATGGATTTAACAATTCAGCATGCTGTCTAGAATTTCAATTCTAAAGAAAATTATGGATCACCTTCTAAACATCATCAAAACAGAAAAACATTTTTCAAAGTTAATTCAACATGTCTATGAGACCCTATAAAAATTTCAAAAAAAAATAAAGTTTCTAGTTATATATATAAAATTATATAAATTTGGAGGTCAGAATCTACTTATTTCTAGCCAATAATCAAAATTCCCAATTTTATTACCCTATCAAGTGAGCATATAAAATCCTACAAAAATTTGGGGTTGGACTTCAAGATGTCCTCAATACCCTATAAAAAGTTCAAGTCAAAATTCGATCAATTAATATAGTAACAAAATTAGACAAATTTAGTGCTTTAGAATTTACTTTAGGTAGAAACCCTACTCGGTTCTTGAATTTTTAAAAATAAAAAAAGTGTTCAAATGAACTCAAGAAAAATACTGGAGATGTCTTCATATATTAGCTTCATCATATAAAAATTTTAGCTCAAAATAAAGTCTCAAACATAGTTCACAAATTATTTTGACAAAGAGGATTTTCTAACATCATCCAATCATTCCATCCATTTAGACACATCAATATCTCTATATTATCAATCAATACAACCAAAAATTTCAAGCCAAACCAGTTAGAAAATTTCAGAGCAAATTTTGAAAGAAAAGAGGCTAAAGAAAGCCCTACTTGTTACTAGAAGTCCCTTGCACTTGTCTTATCTTTCATTTGTGCCTCTACTCCCAATTTGAATTCTATCTTAGCCAAACTTTGCTCCTAGAGCAGGAACACAACAGCTACCTTGATAGTTGTGTATAATAAGGAGTCTTTGAAGAAGGTTGATTCAAGTTTACAAGAGCTAGGTTTGTGTTTGTGGGAAAACCTATGGATGTTTGATGTTGTGGCTCAGAGTTCTTAGTGAGTTTATGATGCTTTTGAGGAAGAAAAGAATGGAGATGGCTAAAGGGAGGAGGCCAAAAATTCAAGAGGAAGAAAAGATAAGTTGTGTAATCTTATTTCATTTATGTGAAACATGTGTTAATTATATTTACCATAAAAAATTTATCTTATAATTGAAATTAGAAATTTTATGTGGTGGTTATTTAATCCTAGCATAAGAAAATGGTGTGGCCATTCTATAGTCACACATTTGTCAAGTTAGATAGCAACTTGCACTGCAAGTTTCATATAATGTAAAAACTTACACATCATAATTTTATGAATAGATAAAATACCATACTCATGAAATAGATATTATTCGAAATTTAATTCCTGTCTAAAATTTTTATTTCTAATCTTTCCTAATCTTAATCCTATATTTTCTCAGCCTTTGCCATCTTCTGATCCCAATTATAGGGTTTTGGTGGTCCCAACAAGCCGGAGGACCTGCAAGGTTACTATTCACTTTTTTTTCCCTGAACCATTCTCATTATGACTAATTCTATTAGATTCATGAAAATTTTGATTAATAAAACTCAAATAAAATTTTTTGAACTAAATTTCGGGTGTTACAAGGTACCCATATTTTCTTGGGTCCTCTTGGGTTAGTTGTCTTTGAGCGAAGTTTTCCAACTTGTTCACTATTTTCTTTCTCATAAAACATTTATTAGGTGGATGCCTCTTCTTATGACAGAAATTACATGATATTTTATTTTTAATTTTCTTTGAGGAAGTTGCTTTACCTCCATCCATTACATTCTCATACCTTGATTCTGTTTTTGAAAGTATGGTCTCTGACCTCCAAGCATCAGATCAAGATTTTTGGAGTCATTAACCATTTTTTCTAGATCAGATTTGAGAAACTTTGAAGTTTTCTCTTATTCAGAAATTAATTTCTAAACTTTCTTATCTTTGTTAGAAACTTCATTTTTTAAGGACTTGAGTTTTATATTAAAAAACTTATCTTTCTCCTTTCATTCCTCCTTGCATCCCTTTTTCTTCATGGTTTCACCATGAATTTCAGAAAGTACTACCTCATGGGTTTTTAGGGACCCAATGAAGGCATCCAAGCTAAGGGTTTGAAGATCCTTAGCTTCAGTGATGGCCCTGACCTTAGGAAGCCATTTTTCAGGAAAACTTCTTAAGATTTTCATCACTGTCTTTGAGTTTGAGTACTTCTTACCCAAACCCTTGAGTTGGTTCACAATGTGCATGAACTTGGTGGTCATGTCATCTATAGTCTCTTGTTCTATCATCTTGAACATTTCGTGTTGATGGACCAACATACTTATCTTGGTTTCTTTGACTTGGTATGTTTCCTCATGAGGCATGAGTAGTTTGTCCCAAATCTCCTTAGCTGTGCCACAAGTAATGATTTTATCATACTTAGGTTTGCTCAGTGCACATGTGAGTAGATACTTAGCTTTAGAGTTCAACTGAACTCTTGCTTTGTGTTGCTCTGTCTATTTGCTCCTAGGAACTCTCTAGAGGTGGAAGGTGCCTTTTCAATTCTTGGAACCTTTTCAATAGGAATATAATCTCCTTCTTACATTATCAACTCTATCATATCCCTCTAGTAGGCATAGTCTCCACCATCAAAGAATGGTGGTCTATTTATAGAGTGTCCTTCTACAATGTGAATGTTTTGTACTATTTGTCCTCAAGATCTTTTAACCTCTGCACTCATTTGAATGCTCAACCTTTTAGAGGCCTTAGCTCTGATACTAATTGTAGGTTAGAAGTAGCACGGAATGGAGAGTTGAATTGTGCTTTAAGTTCTTTTTGCTTTCTAAAAAACTTAAAACAATGTCTATCAAGTTTACACTTGAAGGCTGTGGAATTCTTTGTTAGTAATATTCATAAAGTAACTTTCTGAACTAAGAAAAACTTAGAAACATTTTAAAAGCATTTTTTAGATATATGTAATAGCGAATCTCATTTGGAGAATATAAAAGAGATGAAAATGAATGGAAAGATACTGCATAGTGATTTATACTGGTTCAGAGCCCTACCTACATCCAGTTCTTAATAACCCTTGAGTTCCACTAATCAACCATTTCTCAATGTAACATCCTCTTAAGTACAACCTCATCCTTAAGTCATGGCATCATACTCGAGAGTTGTTACTTATAGATTTGTGGACCTTTCTTAATTATCTATAGTAAGAATCAGTCAAATCGTGTATTAACTAACTTGTGGTTCTATCAAAATATATAGCAAGAAACAACATATTTATTTAATACAAGTCAAGTACAAAAGGAAGCTCTTCTATGAGCTTTAATTCACATCTGTTCTTTATTACATTTATAGACATATATATATGTACAATAGGTACGAGTTTCCACAACTAAATTATAGAAATTACAGTTTAGTCTTTCTTGTAACTACTTCACTATTCTTGGAATCAACCTGGAGATGACACGAACATACAAACAAATAGGGGTGAGAATTCTGAAATTCCCAGGAGGTATCCCTGAAATACATAATCACAATGTCATCGTCATCATCCCAGCCACTTCGATTTATAAGAAAATATGATCTTGCAATACATATTAAATATTTATTTTAAAGTTCTAAAATCATCCTTCCAAAGTGGGTAGCTTTTATTATTCAATCACATATCATACTACTCACATCATATAAACCCTATACTGCTAAATCACAACTTAACATATGGGCTTCAATATTGATACTAAAATTCTTCACTTAGCACATAAAATAAAAGACTACTTTAGGGTAATAGACTGTATTTTCAGGACTAAGCTCATTCCTATACATGATTATTGGATTTACTTTCTCCAATTCTCACACAGACCTATTCATTGCCAGGTTTACTTTCCTCAACTTAATTCAAGGGTAGTCAGGTTTACTTTCCCCGACAACCGGATTTACTTTCTCTAGTCCAAGAATTATAAACCTTATACTTTTCTTGGTAGTCAGGTTTACTTTCCCCGACAAACGGATTTATTTTCTCCAAGCTTGAGAAATATAATCTTATGTTTTTCTTCGCATATGAGCAATTGTAATAAGCATTCATGTCTATGTGTGCCTAACCTCATCAATAAGTTCACATGCTCAATTATTCATATTCATATTCTTGTGCTCATGTCATACTAGTGCAAGATGTCATTATTTCATCAATTCAAAGCATCAATTCATTTTTAGTACAATGGCATATTTTACATATTCATAGCACAATTTATTTGAACATCAAACAATCAATTCAGAGGCTATAAAAATTCTCAAGGACACTTCAATGTGTCCACAAGGTTTCATAAACATTTTAGGCAAAAATAGTTCTCTAACTATGTTAACAAAATTAGATAATTTCTGTGCTTAGAAATCACTTAACCTTAGTTAGAACCCGAAATTCCTAATTTTTAACCCTAGCAAATGATTGAATAAATTCAAAAACAAAATCACAGTTACACTTCAAGATGTTATTAACACCCAGTAAAAAGTTCAAAGAAAAATTCAATCATTTGCTCCAGGAGAAAAATTAGACAAATTTGCAGTTTCAATTCCAATAATCTAGGCAGCATGGATACCATTTCAGTTCTTGAGTTTTTTAAAGCATTAGGAGTCAAAAAAAATCTCAAGAAAATTTGTGGAACTAGTCTATGATGTTAACTTCAATATATATTTTTTCTAGCTAGTGAAAACATCCAAAATTCCCTAAAAAATTCGTGATCAGCTTGCTGCCTATACAAAAATCAAAAATCCAGCAGCATGGTTCAAAATCTTTTTTCACAAAAATGATTTCTCACAACATCAAACTACTCCACCAAAATTAACACATCACTATCAGTATATTATCAACCAATGCAATGAAAAATATTCAGTG
>JAMLFY010000017.1:989824-1011426 GCA_030441495.1 Dalbergia oliveri
AAATCAGTGAGCATGCTAAGATTGATTTATTAAGTTTGAAAATATACTTCCAGAGGTTCATCGGTTTTAATCATGCGTCTTATAATGCATCATAAACTTACATGTCATGTTTATTGAACTTTTCCTTTCATATATAATAACATAGTTATGAAGTCACATCATATCCTTCATCATCATTTCATAATACTATAGCATAGCAGAACATCATATTTCTCATCATCATCTCATAAATACTATGCATAGCAGAACATCATATTCACATAATGCATTTACTTAGTTTCTTAGGTGACTTAAAGTTACTTTCATCATCATTTTCCTGGGCCACCATATACTCCACCCTTTTGGGAGTAATCTAGGTTATGAGCTCATACCTTACTAGTCGTCACTAGCATATACTTATCCCTTTTGATAAGTAAAAATTTGACTCTACCCTTTTGAGAGAACAACTAGGGGCAAGAATCACCTTTTCACCACCTATAGTTTGGCAGAAGTCCAAAGGATCATTTTCTTCAGGATCACCTTTCACCACCTATAGTCTGATGGGTCCAAAGGATCATTTCCTCATATATTTTAAGTCACCTTAAAGTCTTTGCATGTTATATCATAATACAACTCTGAATTCATAATCATCAGGATGCATAAACATTCTCATTGTTTGCAACAGCAACTATATCATGCAAACTATGAAGTCATTCAATGATATCAAATACTTAATAAGCATCAAATCACTACATAGACTTATCATTTCAAACTTCAAAGAACCATCATCATAAATTCTTAAAACTTCTTAAATAACAAAACTAGAAGTCGGTAATCTCAATTATCAAACTAATTAATCATGCATCTAAAGGATTCATTATCATCATTACATTAATTATAAGCCTTAAGAATATTATTAAACTATATGGGACAGCATAGGCAGCAAGTTATATTTAAGGCTTCACGGTGTGCTAGAAGTTGCATTTTTAACCCTTTCTTGACACCAAGCTTTCCTTATGGTGCTAAAATTAATTACTAAACCAATTATGAATCATTCTCCCTTATCTAAACATAATAGAACCTGGTTCTTAGGGCTGCTAAAGGTTCTAGACAGAATGCATAAATTTCATTTTCTAGAGTTCTAGAAATCTTGCTTTTAGATTTTCTGGGAAGCTAGTTTTATTTCTAACATGCATAAAATCATTCCTTTAGCAATAAACCATGATTATCACAACTTCAAACATATTAAACCATCATCATACAGTAGTACTAAACTCAGATTAGTGGCTGAATCATGAACCTCACATAATTGCTTAAAATCACATTTTAAGTACATGTAAGATACTAGTTTCCCATAAAATCTTTGCAAAGCCTTAAAACTCTTTTAGAAACTAATTCTTTTTGTTAATCTTGAAAGAAATTATAGAACTAAATCAGTAGCTATTTAAAATCACTTTGGGCCTACTTTAATTATGAGGCAGATTTATATATTGAAAGAATCTTCACGATTAAAATTTCACTTAAGATAAAAGGAGCAAGTCTTGAGCTTTAGAGATTTAGGTGATAACTAGAATCATAAACATGCTATGCAACCTCATTTTAATCTTGTCTTTATAAGGTGATAACTTGGAATTATAAACATGATGCAAGAAGCATGAAGGCGTATTAACATTGGACTGCAGAATGTGAAAGGAGAAGAGAATCTTAGGAAAAGAAAAATAAGAAGCAGAAGAGCGGGTAGCAACAACTGGACCAAGGTGAAGAGGAGAAAGAGAATTCTTATTAAGCTCCAACTCAAGACTTCTTAAAGAAGAACAAATTCTTTGACTCCAATAATCTTAAGGAAATATGCATCCTTAGGATACTACCATTTCCAACTTTGCTTGTGATACTTGGGCAAGTCTTTGAGCTCTAGGATCTTTAGGTGATGACATAAAATAAACATGCCATGCATTGATTCTTTTAGCCATTATAAAATAAAGTGAGAGCATAAAATAAATATGAGATGCATCCTCTTTATTATCTTTAGAGATTAAGTGACAACTTGAAACATAAACATGAAATGCAAGCTTGAAAATTTAAACATGAGGTATGCAAGTTCATTTATTTATTCTTGAGAATTTAGTGATGACATTAAAAGTAAACATGATTATGCAAGGCATAAACTTAAACATGGATGCAAGTTCATTTTATTTCTTTACTAGAGCTCCTCAAGACTTTAAAAAATTATAATTTCAACCCAATATATATCTTAGCAAGACAAAGTGAAAAATTTCATTATTAAGCTATCCTAGAAAACTTTCTTAGTTAGAAATCAAATGGCAAGAAAAGGAGAAGTTCAAGAGTCATCTAGAAATGAAAAATTGTTAAACATCATTTTAAAAAAAACAAAGCTTAACAAAAATGAAACATAAGTGTCAATATATTTTTCAAGTTCTAAACTAATACCTTTATCATAAAAACATAGTTGCTTCAAAACTTTGAAAACTAATGAAACCTTCAAGTTTTAGAGGTCTAACATGTGAAGGCTTTGCAACCAACACTCAAGAACCTCATCATCAAACCATGGTCTCATCATAATCTAGGCCATAAGGCTGAAATATTCAAGAAGAAAAGGAAAGGAGAAAACGAAATATGAAGCAAGAAGAAAGTCCATGAAATCATCATTTTTAACCAAGAACAACACTTAGCAATACATGAAATTAACTTAAAAACAACTCCCTACCTAATTTGATTTGAAGGAAAGGAAGAGAACTTGGTTTCTTGAGTGAAATGAAAGAAAATATTCTTGAAAGGTTGAAGAGAATTTCAGCCAAGGGGAAGAAAGAAAGAAAGTTTTTGAGCTTAGGAGAAACTTGAAGTTGTGAAATTTTTGAGCAAGTCTCTAATGACTTCTAAGCATGCCTATTTATAGAAGAATTCAAGCTCATGTATGGACAAGAGGAGGAGGAAAATCTGACTAAATTTGAGGAGGAAACAAGGAAGGAAAAATCATCTTGTTTGGTGGCTTAAAACATGGAATCATGAAACATGATTCCTTGTTTTCATACCTTGAGTTTTGTGCCAAGTTTGACAAATTTTTCTGATGCATATTAGGCCATATAATTTCGTGCATTATAGCCCAAGGAGGATAAATTTGTGTGTTCCATGCATTATTTAGGTGTAGGTAAGGTATCTCCAAATTAGAGAATTTGCAATTAAGGGCTAGGTGAATTAGTAAGCAATTTGGGTGTTTTTAAGCAATTTTAGGTTCTAATCAATTTAAATAAATAATTTTGACTCTAGATTAAGAATTAGAATTTAATAAGCTTTAATTTGAGCCTAATATTGCTTAGGTTTCATTAGCAAATTGAAAATCTCAAAATTTGTAAAACTTGCAAAAGACAGGGGCAAAATGGTCATTTCGCTTAAAAATTGCCTGAGACCACCCAAGCTTAACCAATGGTTAATCATAACTTAAAAACACCTTTTAAAACATTTTAGTGAGGTTCGGACTTAGTCAGGCAAAATCGGAACTAAACAGCGGCAAGGGCGTTTTGGTCATTTCGTCGAAGCTCAAAATTGATTCTTCTCCTCTATTAACACACATAACACAAACAATCCCTTATTATCATCAGAACATCCCCTTGAGGATGGGTGGGGCCCAATCCTCATTTTCAGTAAAATAACCTCAGGGCATTTTGGTCATTTTACACGTATAGAAATTCGGGGCTTGTGCAACTCTCAGGAATTGCTCCTAACCTCTTTTCTAATGTTATATTCCTTTATTGAGGATTTTTGGTCTCAAATTTTATGTAAGAATTACCTAGTAATTCGGTAATTCTAACGATAGTAAAAATTCGGGCGTTACATGAACATGAGGATGATGTATGTACTAAGTGAAGAATAAAGTTCCCTTCATTGGAAAAGGGCACAAAGGTGCCCTTTTAGTCTCTAAAGGGCACATGTGTCAAGGGCATGGGAGAGGTCCCTTTAATCCGAAAGGGCCAGAAAGGTCCCTTTGAATGTGGAGGGCACATAAAGTTGAAAATAAATTATTATGATGTTGAGTAGTATGACATATGTATTGCCTGAGTGATTGAGTAATTAAAATAAATCCATTTGGAAGAATGACTTTTGAACTTTAAAATGAACCTTTGATATATGTTGCATGCTCACAATTTTACTAATAAACTAAAGTGGCTGGGGCGATAAGATGACATGAGTTTCATTATATGTTTTGGGGAATGCATGAAATTTTAGAATTCTCACCCTTATGTATTTGTTTCAGTATTCTTCTCAGTTAATTAGAGAAAACAATGAACCCTATGGAGAAGCTCAAATTGGATTTTTTGTAGCTTAGTGGTGGAGACTCATATTATATTGTCTTAGATATGTACATATAGTAAAGAATAGATGTGTACTAAAGCTCATAGAAGAGCTTTTTTTGTACTTGACTTGTACTAAATAAATACTTTGTTTCCTTGCTATATATTTGATAGAACACAAGTTAGTTACTACACGATTCAACAAATTCTTACTATAAAATAATTAAGAAGATCTGTAAATTTGGAAGCAACAACTCTTAAGTATGATGCCATGACTTTAAGGATGAGGTCTTTCCGAGGATGTTACATGACTAATGATGATTGTATAACCCGGGTGACCAGGGAAGTGTTTGTGCAAAATACCTGTTTTGCCCCGGGCTAAGTGCGTTTTAGGCCTAATGATACGATTAATGAAACCTTAGCAATATTAGCTCTAATATGAAATATTAGTAAATTCTAATTACTAATCTAGAGTCAAAATAATTAATTAAGGTTAATTAGAAACCTAAGATTGCTTAGAGAAACTCAAAATCATTTTCTTGATTTAAGACTTTACGTAACATTTTTATGAATAGTAAAATCCCTATTCCAATTTCCTTAAATTATGGAAATGGTCACATGATGAGATTCCTCCCTAATAAAAGTGGATTTGCATTAATCAAGCAAGATCACTCTTTAATCTTGTCTTGAACCACCTTAATTACCCATTTTCTCACCTAAAACACTAGATTACAACCCCTAATCCATAACCTAACTAAATCAACTTCTAAACACACACATAAACCAACATTAAAATGAGATTTTCTTCCCCCAAATGCTCCTAATGTAACCGGCCACTCCCCCGAAATTCATCCATCACATGTTGAAATTCAATAAAAATATGCTTAAAGAACCATGCTTGCCTATACCTTGAACCATGCTTTGAACCATACCTAGCCATACCTAAAGCCATACCATGCAAAGAGATATTTTTCTCTTCCTTTCCCCAAAGAAGCCATCGGCCTCCTCCTCCCTTTTCACCTCCATATGTTTCATTTTTATGATAAATAGGTATCAAGGAAAGCTTGTAACACTTGCTCATTTTCACAACTTCAAAGCTTTCTTTCTCAAGCTCAAAGAATTCTTCTTCTTCTTTTTCTTCTTCTTCATTCTTCCAAGAGCCACCATCCTCCACCATTTCCTAAACACAAACCACCACACAAACACCATAAACCTTCCTTTAGACACATAACCTCTCCATTTCCAAAATCAGAACCCAAGACAAACCTTTCTTTCTTTTCTTTTCCTCTTGGTTGAAACCATCATCTAGCACCAAGGAGGATTTGTTCTTCTCATTTCAGGACCAAACTTTTTTCTTTTCATAAGAAAAACACCTTTGGTAGGGAGTTGTTTTAAAGTTTGCTATTCTTTTCCTTTGATTTACTCTTGTTTCAAGATAATAATTCCTCCTTCTTCTTCCACATTTTCGGTTCTTGTTTTCTTTTCATTCTCTTTTATTTTTCGGCATATGGCCCATATAATGAACAAACCATAGTTTGATGATGAGATCTTGGGTGTTGGTTGCAAAACCATCATTTATTTGACCTCTAAAGCTTGAAGGTTTCATCTTTTTAAGAGTTTTTAACAAATGATAACTCTATGTTGTTAAAATGGTATAGACCTAAGACTCAAAGAAATGCATTTATATTTATATTTCAAGCCCTTGCATAGCATATTTATATTTAAGCCTTGCATTTCATGCTTATGCTATCATCTAAATAAATAACTCAACCCGCCTATTTCAACCTTAAAGTTGAAATGTGATTTGAGTGAATACTCTAAGGGACCTAGAGCATTAAAATAAAGAATTGGACTTGCATTCATATTTACATTTCTTGCTTAGCATGTTTACTTTTCAAGCCATCACTTAAGCTTAAAGATTAAAACAAGAGTTTGCATTTTCATATCACCTAAATGGTTAATCTCAAAGCCGTACTATTTCAACCTTAAAGTTGAAATGTGATTTAGAGTAAATACTCTAAGGGGCCTAGAGCACTAAAATAAAGAATTGGACTTGCATTCATGTTTACGTTCCTTGCTTAGCATATTTATTTTCTTGTCATCACCTAAAACTTAAAGATGTAAAAACTAGAGCTTGCATTCTCATATTTAAAGTTCAAGCTTTGCATAGCATATTTATGTTCTTTTGTATCAATCTAAATGCCAAAAATGAAGCTTACATTGCATGTTTAAGATTATGCCTTCACTTGAATTAACTTAGTGCTTAAGACTCACCATTTCAACCTCATAAGAAACTTTGACTCATGGAACATATATATGTTATTAAGATAAGGATATATTTTTATCAAGCTCTCTAATTTTGCTAACTATCTAAAAAATTTGTTATTATGTTGCTAAGATAATACAAATTATCTATAAGGTCAATTTAGAATCAAAGATGTAGAATGATCAGTTACTAAAGAATGGATTATGTTGGAATAAATTGTATATGTTATGTTATGTTCATTCAATGTGTATTCTATTATATGTTGCACATGGGTATAGACATGTTTTCCTTTTCAAAAAGATGTTGATAATAGCATGCCTATGTGATCTATGAGCATGAAATGATGAATAACCTTTAAGATACATAATTGATGTGTTCTATGAGTATGAAATGATGAATGATAAGTTGTGATTATATGTTCATGTATTGGATCTCTAAGTAATATAGAACACATGGAAATGATCCTTTAGACTCCTAAAATTAAAGGTTATGAGAGGTGATCCAATAAGGTTAAGGTGACATAAAACATATGGAAGTGATCCTCTAGACCCCCAAATTAAAGGTTATGAAAGGTGATCCTCTTGCCCTATCCTACCACTCCAAGAGTTCAGTGTTATCTTTATCATAGGATAAGATTATACTAGTGACGACTAGTGAGGTATGAGCTCATAACCTAGAACTTTCAAAAGGCGAGGAATAGGGTGGCCCTGGAGAAAGAATTAATCTAAGTCACCAAAAAGATAAGAGGAAGGAAGTCATACTATGATTGTTATGATCCATGAGCATATCTTATGATAGGACTAGTATATCATATTTTGCATTGCCATGCATTTCAAGGTAAAGTAGGTTGCAATCATGACATCCAAGATGCATACTAAAATTAAGTGGGCCTCGGTAAATGATCCTTTAGAACTAAAATCAAACCTTATGCATGTTCACCTTCTCTATAAAGAAACCAGAGGTTCTTGAGGACATAGATGATGACACTAGGATATGAGGTTTCCCTCCTGAGATTTCTTTAAGATTCTCACTGCCTTTATCTTTCTTCTTTCCGTCATGTCTTCAGAGGTCGATGGCCACGTCATGATTCATTAACACTCCAATATGGGAGGTGCACTACGACAGACCACTGCTCTTACCACTTTGAGGATCATTGTGCTATTCACATTTTTGCTTATATGGGATGCCTTTTTGCCTACCGGTCTCCGCTTCAGGTTTACCCTCACCTCCCCCTATGGCGATGATCTGATCTTTGAGCGCTCTCAACCCGCAATGAGCAGACTTAACATGCTCACCCCTCACTTTGGCAGTTTGCAACTCCTCGAATGCGTTCCCAATCCAGGCACTCAGAGATCGACCATCCGAGGACTCCCCCACACACATCTACTTGAAGGTTCTGCACAGCACCCATGGACATGGGTAGAGGGAGTGAGGACACGGTGAACGAGCAGGCTAGCCTGGCGACCGAAAAATGCGTTCGTGCCAGAGGCCATGTTCATCCCCCATTCTGCCTGCATATGGAGGAGCTTCCAGACCCTAACAAAGATCAAATTCCTCTATAGACCATGATGGAAAACCCGTAGAAGTCCTGAGTTGTCACTAGGATCCATTTTTCTTGCATCTTTTGATAGGGTGACTTTTGGTTGAGCATCGTAGGGTTAGGGAGGGAAATTGGAGTGGCTTTTAGTGTTTTGTGATTCCATGTATTTTATACTTTCCTTTATTTTCTTTCTATTGTTTACTTATGTATTTGAAAGCTTAGCCCACTCTCTATGGATCTGGTTTTCTGTTATTTTATTTCTGGTGTATTATGAACCATATTATGTTATGATGAATTGTGTGCTTCAAACGTGTATGTGCATGACTTATATCATTGTTTACTTTGATGGCAATTAACGTTTAGTTTATGATAGCATGCGTGGCTTACATTTTGTTTTATGTTTCAAAAAAAAATTTACCTATATTTTCCGCTATGTATTTTGATAAAATGAATTTAAAGAATGAACAAAAAAGTGATAACTAATAATTAATCTCAATATGTCCTCCGTGTTAGGTTAAATATTAGGGTGTTACATCCTATGTTTAACGATCCTCACGCATGCACTTAGGGATGAGAGTAGGGTTCACTTCCTTTTGGAGAATAACAAAGAGCATGGGTCCTTCACACACACAAACTCATGCTTTACACACACAAACTCAGCCACTTACACTTCACATCACTCTCCCTTTCTCTCATCTAAACCCAAAACATTGCTCTCCTCACTTATACACACACAAGTACAAAAGGGAGAAATAGGAGAGAGTGGAGACGAGAAGGGGAGGGGCAGAGACAAAGAGCTAAAAAAAACAAGGGGAGAGCAGGGGAGAGGAGGAGGGGAGCGGGGTAAGACGGTGCGTGCAAGGAGGCCAAGGTAATGCGCTCTTGTCGGTTGCGTGTGCAAGGGTGGCAGTGCGGTGAGGAAGAGGGCGCCGAATCTCCACGGTCTAACACCCTCCTAATTACCATATTCTTCTCGAGTATTGACATAGTAATTAGCAAAGTATTACTCATATTTCAAATCAATACTAGTCGAAATATAAAGTAATTAAGAGACTTTGATAGATATGTTGCTACACCCATATTCACATATATGAACATTAAGTCTCAATTAGATATATATATCATAATAGTAAAGCCAAAGAGACAACCCCTAAACTAGTCAAGAACTCTCTAGCAAAAAGACTAGTCCCCATTCTTTACCTAGCATGCTCAAATATCAAGCTCGACAAAAATGACATATAGATACAAACGGGCCTAAAAACATTTAATATTACATTTGGTATCAGCTAGTAAACTCTAACACTCCAAGTACTAATATGTACGCCAAAAGCCTCTAAATCTCGCATCCTCCTCCAGGAAACCGTTGGCCATTGGACCAATAGCCTCGCCTCCGGGGCATTCTGGCCCTCGAATAGGTGAAAGAGGATGATGACAAAGGTCGTCTCCTGGAGGGGCACAGGTAATCCCTGGTGGCAACAAAAACATCGAGGTGTGCCATGTGTAGAGGCACACCATCATAGAAAATGAGGTAGAACTCGAGGGTAAATAAGAAGTTCTTGAATGAAGAATACGTTAGGCAGACTCGATAGCCACAACATCCAGGAGTCCGTTCTGGGTCGTAGTGCTCCTCCCATGGGGCGAGTCAAGGAAGAGAATCATAGATGGCATCTAAATGCAATACAACATATATGCACATAGGATGAGAATATTATAATTCTCAGTAGGTAATCCCTCATATACGATGTAAATGAACATTAAATGCATTCATATGCAAATACTCATGTAAGACTAATAAGCACCACCACTAAAGCATGTACATTATGTAAATCAGATACAACTCCTGAATGAATATGCGTTGCTATTTGAAAGTTATGGAATCCCATTCCGTGCATTTCTCTTTTTATTAACATAGGGAAGGCCTAGTATCACATCACGGGGTATCTGTTTGGATAATACCATCCAGGATAATGGGCTGCTTAGACATGAGCTCAACATCTTCATTGATCGACTTCATTTTTCCATTTCTAGAATCACAATTCTATTCCTAGTCGATACATCCATTTCTCTAATAAATTCCTAGGGAAGTCCTTCTGGCTTTCCCTAATTAATCCTGTATAAGCCTTGTCTCTATTTTCCCCATATGCTAAAACATGCACAAGTGAAATTTACATTCTCTTTCTCATTTAATTGCATTATGTTATTTCTCCTTCAAAGGCATGCTTACCACATATTTAGGCATTCAATTACATTGGAGTCTCATTCATGCCTTGTAAACAAACATTTAAAACAATTAGTATGCATTTATATCCAGATACTTGAACTATATACTATGTCATCATTAATTTAAAGCTTTTTCACCTTTTTAGCACATGGGCAGATTTATCATTTCAGTACCACATTTTAATGTACCTATCTAATGGTTAATTCAAGGGCCACAAAATTTCCATGACATTTCAATGTGTCTAGGAGGCCCTATAAAAATTCCAACACAACTAGAGCTCTCAAACCCGGTCAGGAAATTATACAAATTTAGTGGTTCAAGGGCACCAATTCACAGATTCAGCTAGGGTTCTCACAATGTTTAACCCTATAAAGTGATTGAAATAACTCATAATAAAATTTACAGTAATAGTTCCTTGAGTATCCACTTCCTATAAAAATTTCAAAGGATAATTCAATGATTTGCTATGTTAATAAAATTATACAATTCACAGCTTCAATTCCAGAAGGTCGCAGCATCTACAAATTTCGGTTAATGATTTTGAGGCGTTTGACTCAAAATGGAAACCCAAGAAAATTAGTAGGACTATTCCAAGCTGTTAACTTGAACATATAATTTTTCAGCTGATGAAAACGACTACAACATGCCTCAAAAAATTGTGACCATGCATCATCCAAGAAATTTGAAAATCCAACAAGTATCACTCAACATCTTTTGAATAAAGTGATTTTTATCATCATCCTCACCTACTACCAAAATTAACACATCAATATCAACATAATATCCATCAATAAAACCAGAATTTTTGGACCTAGGGCAAGCCAAAACAAATTAGAAAAATTCAATAAGAAAAGGCAACAAAAACCCTACCCTTGGAAGCTAGTGTGTTCTAGTTCTAGTTTGCTCCAAGTGGAAGTTCTTTGTTCCAAAGCTCTTAAAACCCACTCAAACCCTCCTCTAATCAATGATAGGTAAGGTAATAGAGTGAAGTTTGAAGATTCTAATTGGTTATATTTGTAGAAGTTGATGTGTAGAACAAGTTTGGTTAAGGAAAATTTGGTTTCAACAAGGTTAGGCTTAGGATTTTTTAGGTTGAAATCCAAGGTTTTAAGCTTTTTGTGAAGAGAAAATGGGGTCTTATGATCTTCTCTTTACTAGCCAAAAATATGAGAAGGGAATTATGGGTTAGGTGGGTTATATTAATCTTATAAGTTGGATTCTTATTGGTTGGTCACAAAGTGTAATTATTGTTTGTTAAAATAAATTGATATCAATGGCTAAGATTTGATCTTCCATGCAAGATGAAATCTTAGCCATTCATGACATTCAAAAGGATAAACATCATTAATTTGTAGGGATTAACTAGCTTTTTTTAAATGTTTAAATCGCACACCGAAATTTCACCAACGGGTAAATGACGTACAGGATTAAATCAATATTACCTGAAAATAAATTCTAAGCATCAAATTTTCATTTCCACTTATTTCTAACCTTATTTCTCATGTTTTCCTAATTTTAAGGAAACCTTAGGGTCCAGAATCTAAGGTTTTGGTTGTCTTGGTAGGCCTAAGAACCAGTAAATACTATTCATGTTTGTTTTTGCTTGAACATATAGTCATTTTCATCATTCTAATATGTCAGAATCTTAATATTTGCATTAACAAATCGTTCATAATTTCTAAAGAAAACTAGGTTTAAAAATTTGGGTGTTACATTACCACCACCTTAATAAAAATTTTGTCCTCAAAATTTCATACCTTGAACAATTTGGGTGTTCTTTCTTCATGTTTAACTTTAGTTCCCATGTATATTCTTCACTCCAGATTCTACAAGCCACTTTTACTAGTTGTACATATTTATTTCTTCATTGTATAACTTCTTTGCCACGATCTGGAATAGGAAGGGCTAGAAACGTAGAAGTCATTCAGTATTGCACTATCTGATTCGGGTTGAATAATATGGTTTGGATCTGAATGGTTAACTTATGAGTTAGATTAATGGAAGACATCATGAAGATTGGATAGATGTAGGGGTAAGGCTTTTGATTGGCGCTGACCCGATCAGACCTGTGGCAACTTCTTTGTATGGACAGATTTTGAAATCTCTTGAAGCTCTTGATCTCGAGTTGTGCAGCCAAAATTCATTCTGGAACTCGCTCGTTACTTGTATTCTGACCTAACCTTACACCCTTTGGGTTCGCGGACATACCCACACTAAGCCTCTTAAAGCTTTCCACTAGCTCCGTTTCCTTGATCATTAGGCATGCTACACTTCAGGGATTTCCTACTCAAGGCATCTCCCACAGCATTTGCTTTGCCTGGGTGGTAGTTTGGGCTGAACTCATAATCTTTGAGGAATTCCATCCACCTTCTTTGCCTCATATTCAACTCTCTCTGATTCGGAAAAGGTATTTTAAGCTTTTATGATCAGAGAAGACATTGAGTTGTACACCTATAAAGATGGTGTCGCCGATTTTTGAGCAAAAACCATCAGCTGCAAGTTCAAGGTCATGAGTTGGGTAGTTTACTTCGTGGGTTTTAGACATGGAGAAGCATAAGCAACCACATTTCAGTTCTGTCAACACAGCACCCTAAACCCTTATAGAAGCATCATAATAAACCTCAAAGCGTTAATAAGATTGGGTAATACACTGGAGCCATGGTCAACTTTTGCTTCAACTCCTGGAAACTAGTTTTACACTCTAGGCGTCCACTTAATTGAGCATTCTTCTGGGTTAACTTAGTCAAAGGTAACGCTATTTGAGAAAAACCCATGATAAATCGCCTATAGTATCCAGCTAACCCTCAGAAACTCAAAAATCTCAGTCAGGTGGTTGGTTGCCTAATGAAGTCCTGGTTACTTCCTGGGATCTATAGAGATTCCTCCTCGCGATACCACATGGCCAAGAAACCTAACCTCTTCTATCCAGAACTCACATTTTGACAACTTAGCATACAACTTCCTTTCTCTTAGGATTTGTAACACAGACCTGAAGATGCTCAACATGTTCTTCTTTGGTCCTTGAATAGATAAGTATATTGAGTCTATAAAGACGACTCCAAATTTATCCAAGTAGCGGAAGATTAAGAGTTCATATAATCCATAAATATCGCTAGAGCATTGGTCAGTCCAAAAGACATCACCTCTACTCATAATGTCCATATCGAGTTCTAAAAGCAATTTGGGAATGTCTTCGTCTTCGAACTCGAATTGATGAAACCCTGATCTAAGATCAATCTTGCGAAAATGGTTGCCCTATGTAACTAGTCCATAAGGTCGTCAATCCTTGGCAAAGGGTACTTGTTCTTGATAGTCGCTTTGTTCAATTGCCTATAATCCATGCAAAGCCTCATGCCTCCATCCTTTTCTTCACTAAGAGACAGGACCCCAATGGAGAGGCACTTGGTCTAATGAAATGTTTCCCTAACAGTTCTTCAATCTGTGCCTTTAATTCCTTCAACTCTAAGGGTGACATCCTGTAAGGAGCAATTGAGATAGGACCTATCCCTGGGACCAATTCAATGGAGAATTCAACCTCCCTCTTAGGTGGAAACTCTAGAATATCATCTGGGAACACATCTGATACTCCTCACCACTAGAATCGTGCTCAATTCTTGGTTATTTTCAGTTTCACTAGCCGAGAGGAGAACATATTCTTGATGGTCCACCTTACTAGGGTTAGGTGTCACTAGGTCTAAGTAAAAAGAAAAGGGAACCATAGGAATAGAAGGCAACATGGGAAAAACACTTAGTTCTATTGGACAATGTAAAAGAACATAATTGGGTACCAACCAATCCATGCCTAAAATTACTTCTAAACCAAATAAAGAAAGACAAACTAAGTTGAGGTAAATTCTCTAGTGTCTATAAGAAGAGGAAGATTCATGCATGCATAACAAGTCCTAATAGACAGCAATTAAAGTGGATACAAGAGATCATAAGGTAACTTCAACAGATAATTTAACTTTGTACAGTCATGGGATATGAAAGAATGGTGGCACCCGAATCATGCAGTACATCTAGGATATTACCATTTATTTCACACTTACCTCGATTGAATCGGCAGATTGAGAAGCTTCCTTGGCACTTGCAGTAAAAATGCGCCCTTGTTGTTGTGGCCTAGGAGCGCGCATGAACTTCCTTTGTTGGGGCACTCGAATATCTTGTGTCCCGGTTTCCATAGCCGAAGCAAACAATTTGTGTTGCAGCAAGGCCTCTTCTGTGATATTTCCCACATTTAGGGCATTCTCGTTTTATGTCCGGCCTGGGATGAAGCTGTTTCCCTTGGTTGTTGTTATTGTTGTTGTTGTTGTTAGGTGGAAATCTTCCCCTGCTGGTCTAAGGCTTGAATTGGGGAGCTTGGGTGCTAATCCCTTGACATTACTTTGTGCATACTTGAGGTTGGCAAGCTTCTTGTTCAACTCCTCAGCATGCCGACACTTATTCACCAAGTCTTTGGATCTCTAGGAGGCTCCAGTTGCTTCTATGTCTTCACGTAAACCCCTTCATATTTTATACATTTCCAAGCTTTGTCTGGGTCTCGTTGATAAATCGTAGAAAACTTGCAAAGCTCTTCACATTTAACGGTCTACTCTGCTACACTCATAGGTCCTTGTTTGAGAGCCATGAACTCTAACTCCTTCACGTTCCTAAGGAGGAGGGAAGTACTTATGGTAGAAAGCCTCTTTGAAAGACATTCTAGGTAACTTCAGTTCTAGGAAACTTCAAATAATCCCCTGGTGCCAACCCACCAAAATCCGCATCTGCTTCTCATGTGTAGGTGGCAAAAGCCACCTTTGAATCTTTGTGCAGGCGGCAAAATGCAAAATCTTTTCCATCGCCTTAATCTATTCTTCTACTTTCAGGGGTTAAAAGCTCCTCGAAAAGAGGGGTTTGCCTTAGGAACACTCGGCAAATTTAATATTTTCCACTTCGTTCCTACAAGGTTACCACCGGGTTTGCTCCTCATGTGGTTAAGTCTTTACATCATCGGTTAGCAATGACAGCTTGTTCTCTCATCATCCACCATCTCACGAAAGTTATTCATTCATCGTTAGTTCATTTCCTACTAAGCCTAGTTTGCCAATTTGAAGTCATTGATTCCTCACACCAAACAAAATATTGAGTTGATTATTCAATACCAATCCAAGTGTGGTAGTAACCCACAACATTTCTAACCGCAGTCATACACACACATATATCCATATATGCATCTTAATGCATGACAATTACTCCAGAACCATCATGGTCCAATCCTAAGGCTAAATAGGATAGAGTTGATACCATATGTAACACCCTCCTAATTACCATATTCTCTTAAGTGTTGACATAGTAATTCAAGTATTACTCATATTTCAAATCAATACTAGTCGAAATATAAAGTAATTAAGAGATTTTGATAGATATGCCACACCCATATTCACATATATGAACATCAGGTTTCATCAGATATATACATCATAATAGTAAAGCCAACGAATAACCCTTAAACTAGTCAAGACTCCGTAGCAAAAGGACTAGTCCCCCATCCTTTACCTAGCTTACTCAAATATCCAACCCGGCAAAAATGACATATAGATACAAATGGCCTGAAAACATTTAATAGTACATTAGTCTAAGGCTGGTAAAGTTCTAACACTACACTACTACTAAGTACACGCCAAAAGCCTCTCGAATCTCGCATCCTCCTATAGGAAACCATTGGCCGTCGACACGATAGCCTCACCTCCCAGAGGGCGTCTAAGCCCCGGATGGTAGGAAGTAAAAGAGATGATGACGAAGGTCGCGCCTGGAGGGGGCACATGTGGTGCCTCAGTAGGGCTACAAAAACATCGAGGTGTGCCATGTGTAGAGGCACACCATCATACGGAACATGAGGTCGAAACATGGGGTAAATACAAAAGTGTGCAAAGGTGAAGAATACGTAGCCAAGAACTAGGGAATAGGCCACAAGCGTTCAGGGAGTCTAGTTCTAAGGTCGTAGTGCACTGCACTGCAAGTCAAGGAAGAGAATCACCGATGGCATTTGAATGCAATACAACATATATGCACATAGGGATGGAATATTATAAAATTCTCAATAGGGTAATCTCATATTGATGCAGAATTGACATTACATGCATTCATATGCGAATACTCATGTAAGACTAATAAGCACCACCACTAAAGTATGTACATTATGTGCAATCAAGATACAACTACTGATGAATTATGTATTGCTATTTGGAACCATGGAATCCATTAGATGACATTTTCTCTTTATTAACATAGGGAAGGCCTAATATCACATCAGGGTATATTGTCTTGGATAATACCATACAGGATAATGACCTGCTAGGACATGACTCATCCTCTAATTGATCATTCGACTTCATTTTTTCCATTTTGAATCACACAATTCTATTCCTAGCCGATACATCCATTGCTATAAAATTCCTAGGGAAGTCCTCTTCTGGCTTTCCCTAATTAACCTGTATAAGCCTTGTCTCTGTTTTCCCCATATGCTAAAACATGCACAAGTGAAATTTACACATTCTCTTTCTCATATAATTGCATCATGTCTCATTTTCAAAGGCATGCTTTCCACACATGTAGGCATTCAATTACATTGAGTCTCATTCATGCCTTGTGAACAAACCTTTAAAACAATTATATGCATTTATATGCCAAATACTTGAACTATATACTATGTTATCATTAATTTAAGGCTTTTTCACCTTTTCAGCACAGGGGATTTATCATAAGTACCAAATTTTAATGTCCTATCTAATGGTTGGTTTAAGGGCCACAAAATTCCCCATGACACGTCAATGTGTCTAAGAGGCCCTGTAAAAATTCCAACACAACTGAGACTCTATCAAACCCGTCAGGAAATTATACAAATTTAGTGGTTAGAGGCCACCAATTCAGATCAGGCTAGGGTTCTCACAATATTTAACCCTATAAAATGATTGAAATAACTCATAATAAAATTTACAGTAATAGTTCCATGTGTTATCCACTTTGTGTAAAAATTTCAAAGGATAATTCAATCATTTGCTATGCTAATAAAATTATACAATTGCACAGCTTCAGTTCCAATAGTTTAGGTAACATCTCTACAATTTCGGTTCCTGATTTTAAACTAGTTTAACTCAAATCAGAACCCAAGAAAATTCATGGGACTAGTCCAAGCTGTTAACTTGAACAAATAAATTTTTAGCTCATGAAAATGACTACAACATGCCCAGAAAAATCGTGACAATGCACTGCCTACAAAAACCCAAAAATCCAGCAAGTATCACTCAACATCTTTTTCGAATAAAGTGATTTTTATCATCATCCATACCTACTACCAAGATTAACACATGAATATCAACATAATATCCATCAAAACAACCAGAATTTTGGACCTAGGGCAAGCCAAAACAAATCAGAAAAATTCAACAAGAAAAGGCAACAAAACCCTACCCTTGGAAGCTAATGTGTTCTAGTTTCTAGTTTGCTCCAAGATGGAAGTTCTTTATTCCAAAGCTCTTAAAACCCACTCAAACCCTCCTATAATCAGTGATAGGTGAGGTAATAGAGTGAAGTTTGGAGATTCTAATGGTTATATTTGTAAGTTGAAGTATAGAACAAGTTTGGTTAAGGGGAATTTTGGTTTCAACAAGGTTAGGCTTAGGATTTTTGAGGTTGAAATCCAAGGTTTTAAGCTTTTTGTGAAGAGAAATATGGAGTCCTCTGATCCTCTTTGCTGGCCAAAAATATGAGAAGAGAATTATGAGGTTAGGTGGGTTATGTTAACCTTATAAGGTTGATTCTTATTGGTTGATCACAAAGTGTAATTATTGTTTGTTAAAAGAAATTGATATCAATGGCTAAGATTTGATCTTCCATTCAAGATGAAATCTTAGCCATTATGTGGCACTCAAAAGGATAAACATTAATTTGTAGGATTAACTAAGATTTCGGTGTAAAATTCGCACGCCAAAATTTCACCGACAGGTAAATGTCGTACCCGATTAAATCAATATTACCCGGAA
Source organism: Dalbergia oliveri (assembly GCA_030441495.1). Lineage (NCBI taxonomy): Eukaryota > Viridiplantae > Streptophyta > Magnoliopsida > Fabales > Fabaceae > Dalbergia > Dalbergia oliveri. The sequence goes on from JAMLFY010000017.1 coordinate 1,008,159, forward strand.
AATAAATTCTAAGCATCAAATTTTCTTTTCCACTTATTTCTAACCTTATTTCTCATATTTTCCTAATTTCAGAAACCTCTAGGGTCCAGAATCAGGTTAGACTATCTAGCCAGCATGCAGGGCCCATAAAATACTATTCACATTTTTTTTTTGGAACATATAGTCATTCTCATCATTACTACGTCTGTTAGAATCTTAATATCGCATTAACAAATCCTCAATTAATTTCTAAAGAAAATTAGGTTAGAAAATTAGGGTGTTACACACGGCGGTTGGTTGGGTTGGTGAGGAGCGTGGCGGTGTGTGTACGGAGGAGCATGGCGAAAAGGGAGCGAGCGGAGACGGTGCTACCTTACCGGCGCGCAATGTTGCCGACCACGTAGACTCAGGGCCAAGTCGACCAAGGTGTAACACCTTAATAATTAACTTAACACGCCTAGGACGTATTCCGTTGATTATCAATTACTCTTTGTTTCAAGTTTCTTATATCATACTTGAAAATACTTAATGAAATTATGAGCCAATTTTTCTTTCGGAAAACGTAGACAAAACGTGAGTCGCGCATAACATAAGCGATCGTCAATGAAAAGCATAATATGAGAAAGGATAACATGGATAGAAACATCATATAGGCTCCATAAATGATCATCCATTAGCACACCATAATTAAACATATCATAATCTACCACCCATGAAAGGTGAGTTAAGTTTTATACATCATAGAAAAGCAAATACATAGGAAAGGAAAATACAAAGGAAAACATGCCTATCTAGTGCACCTAAAATAGATAACCTCTATAACAAAAGAAGGTTATCCTAAGCTAGTAGTGGTGTGTGCACTAAAAACTCTCCAAGAGATCTCCAGCTGCTAGCCCTGGAAGGGCGGAATGAAACTGATCCATGAGCGAAACTCGTCGGGAGGAGGCACACGAGATGGCTAAACATGGGCTCTACAAGGGGCATATGGATGGCCTCTCTGCCAACCTGGCTGAGTGACCGTCTCCTCACTACCTTCCCTCATCAATGGGGGAGTAAGGGCAGAGTCTCGAGTATATGTTGGTAGGTGAGTCCTCGATAGGTCAGTTTTCGAATGCCTGAAGCGAGGAACATTATCCTAAAAGTCACGAACGGAAGACGTGGTGGTGTGCTGCAAAGGATCCTTTGTTGTGCGTACGCACACTCTAAAAAACCATGTCATCGTCGTCCAGGAGGTCGGAGGAAACGGTAGCTGGGAACGGGTGTGCAAATGGGCGTCCCATGAACATGAAGACTAGGACGGAGTACGCCCCCTCAAAATGGTAAAGCCAATGCTCGAGGTCAAAATGAACCTCCCAAGTGGGGGTGTCAATGAAGAGTACAAATGTCACCATCAGAATCTTGAAGACATGATGGAAAGGAAGAAAGAGGAAGTGAGAATCTTATTAAAGAATCTTAGTAGGGTATGCTCCTCTGAATGACATCATCAACGTCTTCAAGGATCTCGGGTTTATTATGAAATAGTGAGCATGCAAAGATTCGTTTACTAAGTTTTAAAATATCAAATTACAGAGGCCTATTCATTTTTTCATGTGCTCTTGAAATGAATGCATCATACTTCATTATGATATGCATATCAATATCTTATGCAATACTCATCATTATGGTTACATGTAATCATCATAGCAAACATCATGTGCATAAAGCATGGTTTATGAATGACATTATTTGGTTCTTTAGGTGACTTAAAGTTGATTTACTTTCATCTTGGGGCCACCCTATTCTCTTCCCTTTTGAGAGTACTTGTAGGTTATGAGCTCATACCTCACTAGTCATCACTAGCGTATACTTATCCCTTTTGATAAGTTAAAGCCCCGACTTAAAAGTCAGGGTTAGGGGTAAGAATTACCTTTTTCATCACCTATAGTTTGATGAGTCCAAAGGATCATTTTCTTATATTTCTAAGTCACCTTAAGTCTTAGCATGTTATATCAAGATGCAATACATAATGCATAATATCATAGTCCTTCATATATTTCAAACACAAGCATTTCCAGGTTTCCAAAGAAACAATAATATGCAAGACGATGGATTTTAACTTTGGAGATCAAGTACTAACATAGCATCAAATATCACATGAATTCATCTTCTCAAATCATCAACACATAATTATTCCTTAAATAGCCAAACCCCTAAATCAGGTAACTTTAATTGTCAAATTATTTCTTTATGTATCTAAAGGATTTATTATCATCATTACCACTACTTTTTTGGCTCAAGAACATCATTAGTCAAAGTTGGACAGCATAGGTAGTAAAAGAATTTAATGATTTACGATATTGTGGAAGTCATTTTTTACACCTTTTCTCATTGCCGGCTTTTCCTATGATACTAAAATTAATTCCTAATCCATTTATAGGTCATTTTTACTTAAGTAAACATCATATAACTTGATTTTACAAACATGTAAGGGTGCTGGAACAGAATGCATAATTCTTTTCCTTATGGTTCAAAATCTTGTTTTAATTCTTTTTAGCTACTAGGTTTGCCCAAAGTGCCAAGAACAATTATCACATCAAGTAGCAAGGTATTTAACACATGTAAAGCATCTAAAATTAAAATTTGAAGGTGCTAGAAAATTAAAGACAAAATCGAAAAGTAACAAGTTCCATAAGCATAAATTAAGACATTTCTAGTAACTAAGCTTCATACTTAAAAACATCTTCTAACCTAAGAGATATAGTAAATATGCTAGACAAGGAAACATAACCATGAATGCAAGTTCAATTCTTATTTTAGTGCTCCAGGCCTCTTAGAGTATTTACTCTAAATCACATCTCAACTTTAAGGTTGAGATAGGTAGGCTTTGAGATTAATTATTAAGTCCAACTTCAAAAGTAAATATAAACAAGGAAATATAAATGTGAATGCAAGTTCATTTCTTATTTTAGTGCTCTAGGCCTCTTAGAATGTTTACTCTAAATCACATCTCAACTTTAATGTTGAGATAGGTAGGCTTTGAGATAAATTATAAGTGACAATGCATGCTTCTTCATACTTTGTAAAAGCAAAACTCAAGCCCTAGAGGTTTCATTGTAATGAACTCATAGTCACCATCTAGAAACTCTCATCATAAAGCTATCATGAAGACAAGAATAAGCCTTGAAGGCCAAAATGCATCAGGGAAGGGAAAGAAAATCGAAATGATATAGCATAGGTTTGAAATCATAGTCACCAGGATGAAGCTGGAAAAGGAGGAAACACTTTAGATACAACTCCTACCAAAGGTTTG
>JAMLFY010000017.1:1011926-1039926 GCA_030441495.1 Dalbergia oliveri
ATACTAGTCGAAATATAAAGTAATTAAGAGACTTTGATAGATATGTTGCTACACCCATATTCACATATATGAACATTAGTGTCTTTAGATACGAATATATATATCATAGTAAAGCAAAGAACAACCCTAAACTAGTCAAGAACTCGTAGCAAAAAGACTAGTCCCCCATCCTTTACCTAGCCTGCTCAAATATCCAGCCCGACAAAAATGACATATAGATACAAATCTGCCTAAAAACATTTAATATTACATCTAATTATAGGCTGGTAAAGCTCTAACACTACAGGACTAATATGTACACGCCAAAAGCCTCTGAGAATCTCGCATCCTCTGAGGAAACCGTTGGCCATTGGCACGATAGCCTCGCCTCCACCTGTAGGGGCCCTCAGATAGGTCTAAGAGGATGATGACAAAGGGTCGTCCCGGCTGGGCATAGGTCGTCCCGGTGGGGCAAGAAAACATCGAGGTGTGCCATGTGTAGAGGCACACCATCATACGAAATGGGGTCAAACTCAAGGGTAAATACAGGTCCTAACTAAGTATGAGGCCGGATTCGGAATAGGCCACAACAGGCAGGAGTTCCTGGTCGGGTAGTGACCTCTACTGGGCGAGTCAAGGAAGAGAATCATAGATGGCATCTAAATGCAATACAACATATATGCACATAGGGATGAGAATATTATAAAATTCTCAGGAGGGTAATCCCTCATATACGATGTAGAATCGACATTAAATGCATTCATATGCAAATACTCATGTAAGACTAATAAGCACCACCACTAAAGCATGTACATTATGTGCAATCAAGATACAACTACTGATGAATTATGCGTTGCTATTTGGAACCATGGAATCCCATTCCGTGCATTTTCTCTTTTTATTAACATAGGGAAGGCCTAGTATCACATCACGGGTATCCGTCTTGATAATACCATACAGGATAATAGACTGCCAGGACATGAGCTCATTCCTATCTTGATTATTTGACTTCATTTTTTCCATTTCTAATCACACAATTCTATTCCTAGTCGATACATCCATCTGCTCAAAATTCCTAGGGAAGTCCTTACTTTGGCTTTCCCAATTAACCTATAAGCCTTGTCTCATTTTCCCCATATGCTTAAAACATGCACAAGTGAAATTTACACATTCTCTTTCTCATTTAATTGCATTATGTTATTTTCTCCTTTTCAAAGGCATGCTTACCACATATTTAGGCATTCAATTACATTGAGTCTCATTCATGCCTTGTGAACAAACCTTTAAAACAATTAGTATGCATTTATATACCAATACTGAACTATATACTATGTCATCATTAATTTAAAGCTTTTTCACCTTTTAGCACATGGGCAGATTTATCATTTCAGTACCACATTTTAATGTACCTATCTAATGGTTAGTTCAAGGGCCACAAAAATTTCCCATGACATTTCAATGTGTCTAGGAGGCCCTATAAAAATTTCAACACAACTAGAGCTCTCAAACCCCGTCAGGAAATTATACAAATTTAGTGGTTAGAGGGCACCAATTCACAGAATTACTAGGGTTCTCACAATGTTTAACCCTATAAAGTGATTGAAATAACTCATAATAAAATTTACAGTAATAGTTCCTTGAGTATCCACTTCCTATAAAAATTTCAAAGGATAATTCAATGATTTGCTATGTTAATAAAATTATACAAATTCACAACTTCAATTCCAACAGTTCAGACAGCATCTCTACAATTTCGGTTAATGATTTTTTAAAGGCTTGACTCAAAATCAAACCCAAGAAAATTAGTAGGACTATTCCAAGCTGTTAACTTGAACATATAAATTTTTCAGCTGATGAAAACGACTACAACATGCCTCAAAAAATTGTGACCACTACCTCCAAGAAATCCTAAAAATCCAACAAGTATCACTCAACATTTTTTGAATAAAGTGATTTTTATCATCATCCTCACCTACTACCAAAATTAACACATCAATATCAACATAATATCCATCAATAAAACCAGAATTTTTGGACCTAGGGCAAGCCAAAACAAATTAGAAAAATTCAATAAGAAAAGGCAACAAAAACCCTACCCTTGGAAGCTAGTGTGTTCTAGTTTGAGTTTGCTCAAGTTGGAAGTTCTTTGTTCCAAAGCTCTTAAAACTCACTCAAAACCTCCTCTAATCAATGATAGGTAAGGAATAGAGTGAAGTTTGGAGATTCTAATCGGTTATATTTGTAGAAGTTGATGTGTAGAACAAGTTTGGTTAAGGGGAATTTTGGTTTCAACAAGGTTAGGCTTAGGATTTTTTAGGTTGAAATCCAAGGTTTTAAGCTTTTTGTGAAGAGAAAAATGGAGTCTTATGATCTTCTCTTTACTAGCCGAAAATATGAGAAGGGAATTATGAGGTTAGGTGGGTTATATTAATCTTATAAGTTGGATTCTTATTGGTTGGTCACAAAGTGTAATTATTGTTTGTTAAGAATGATATCAATGGCTAAGATTTGATCTTCCATGCAAGATGAAATCTTAGCCATTCATGTGGCATTCAAAAGGATAAACATCATTAATTTGTAGGGATTAACTAGCTTTCTGTGTTAGACCGCATATCCAAATTTCATTGAACGGGTAATGACGTACCAATTAAATTAATATTACCTTAAATAAATTCTAAGCATCAAATTTTCATTTCCACTTATTTCTAACCTTATTTCTCATGTTTTCCTAATTTCGGGAACCTCGGGTCCGAATTCTAGGGTTTTGGCTTGTCTCCTGGCCTGCCCCTGACCGCAAGCTATTCATGTTTGTTTTTTGCTCGAACATATAGTCATTTTCATCATTACTACGTATGTCAGAATCTTAATATTTGCATTAACAAATCGTTCATTAATTTCTAAAGAAAATTAGGTTAGAAAATTAGGGTGTTACATTACCACCCACCTTAATAAAAATTTTGTCCTCAAAATTTCATACCTAGAAACAATTCCGTAATTCTTTCTTCATGTTTGACTTTAGTTCCCATGTATATTCTTCACTCCCCTGGTCTACCCCAAGCCACTTTTACTAGTTGTACATATTTATTTCTCATCTTGTTCTTACTTTATTTGTATGAATTGTAATAGGAAGGAACTTTAAAACCAAGTTATCCCGGAACTGGATGGATTCGGGTTGAATAATATGGTTTGGATCTGATGATACATTATGAGTTGAGATACGTGAAGAAATCATGAAGTATAGATGTAGGGTAAGGCTATTTGATAAGCAACCCACCCCAATCCGGCAACTTCTTTGTATGGTACAGACCTTCTGAAATCTCTTGAAGCTCTTTATCTTCCATGTGAAACCAAAATTTCATTCTTGGAACTCGCTCGTTTCTTGCATTTGACTAACCTTACACCCTTTGGGTTTATACCCACACTAAGCCTCTAAAGCTTTCCACTAGCTCCGTTTCCTTGATCATTAGGCATGCTACACTCAGGGATTTCCTACTAGGCACATCTGCACTATTTTGCTTTGCCTGGGTGGTAGTTTAGATCTGAACTCATAATCTTCTGAGGAATTCCATCCACCTTCTTTGCCTCATATTCAACTCTTGAATCGAGGTATTTTAAGCTTTTATGATCAGAGAGACATTGAGTTGTACACTATAAAGATGGTGTCGCCAGATTTTAGAGCAAAAACCAGAGCTGAGTTCAAGGTCATGAGTTGGGTAGTTTACTTCTGGGGTTCAACTGCGAGAAGCATAAGCAACCACATTTCAGGTTCTGCATTAACACACACCCTAAACCCTTATTAGAAGCATCATAATAAACCTCAAAGCGTTAATGATTGGGTAATACTAACACGGAGCCATGGTCAACTTTTGCTTCAACTCCTGGAAACTAGTTTTACACTCTTGCGTCCACTTAAATTGAGCATTCTTTGGGTTAACTTAGTCAAAGGTAACGCTATTTGAGAAAAACCCATGATAAATCGCCTATAGTATCCAGCTAACCCTAGAAACTCAAAATCTCATCACCGTGTTGGTTGTCCCTAATGAAGTTCCTCATTCACTTCCTGGGATCTAGAGATTCCTCCTCCGATACCACATGGCCAAGAAACCTAACCTCTTCTATCCAGAACTCACATTTTGACAACTTAGCATACAACTTCCTTTTCTTAGGATTTGTAACACAAGCTGAGATGCTTGCATGTTCTTCTTTGGTCCTTGAATAGATAAGTATATCGTCTATAAAGACGACTCCAAATTTATCCAAGTAGGGCGGAAGATTTGGTTCATATAATCCATAAATATCGCTAGAGCATTGGTCAGTCCAAAAGACATCACCTTCTACTCATAATGTCCATATCGAGTTCTAAAAGCAGTTTGGGAATATCTTCGTCTCGAACTCGAATTTGATGAAACCCTAATCTAAGATCAATCTTTGAAAATGGTTGCCTATGTAACTAGTCCATAAGGTCGTCAATCCTTGGCAAAGGGTACTTGTTCTTGATAGTCGCTTTGTTCAATTGCCTATAATCCATGCAAAGCCTCATGCCTCCATCCTTTTTCTTTACTAGAAGAACAGGGACCCCAATGGAGAGGCACTTGGTCTAATGAAATGTTTCCCTAAGTTCTTCAATATGTGCCTTTAATTCCTTCAACTCTAAGGGTGACATCCTAAGGAGCAATTGAGATAGGACCTATCCCTGGACCAATTCAATGGAGAATTCAACCTCCCTCTTAGGTGGAAACTCTAGAATATCATCTGGGAACACATCTAGATACTCCTCACCACTAGAATCGTGCTCAATTCTTGGTTAATTTTCAGTTTCACTAGCCGAGAGGAGAACATATTCTTGATGGTCCACCTTACTAGGGTTAGGTGTCACTAGGTCTAAGTAAAGAAAAGGGAACCATAGGAATAGAAGGCAACATGGGAAAAAACACTGGAGTTCTATTTGGACAATGTAAAAGAACATAATTGGGTACCAACCAATCCATGCCTAAAATTACTTCTAAACCAAATAAAGAAAGACAAACTAGTTGGAGGAAATTCTCTAGTGTCTATAAGAAGAGGAAGATTCATGCATGCATAACAAGTCCTAATAGGACCAGCAGTGGGAGTGGATACAAGAAGATCATAAGGTAACTCGAACATAGATAATTCTAACTTTTGTACACGTCATGGGATATGAAAGAATGAGTGGCACCCGAATCATCAGTACATCTAGGATATTACCATTTATTTCACACTTACCTCGGATGAAGATCGCAGATTGAGAAGCTTCCTTGGCACTTACAGTAAAAATGCGCCCTTGTTGTTGTGGCCTGACGGCGTCTGAACTTCCTTGTTGGGGCACTCAAATATCTTGTGTCCCTGCTTTCCATAGCCGAAGCAAACAATTTGTGTTGCCCAGGCAAGGCATGCTCCCTGATATTTCCCACATTTAGGGCATTCTCGTTTTATGTTCGGCCGGGATTGAAGCTGTTTCCCTTGGGTTGTTATTGTTGTTGTTGTTGTTAGGTGGAAATCTTCCCCTAGACGGTGTACAGGCTTGAATTGGGAGCTTGGTGCTAATCCCTTCTGACATTACTTTGTGCATACTTGAGGTTGCCAGCTTCTTGTTCAACTCTCTAGCATGCGACACTTATTCACCAAGTCTTGGATCTCTAGGAGGCTGAACCTTCTATGTCTTCATAAACCCCCTTCATATTTTATACATTTCCAAGCTTTGTCTGGGTCGTTGATAAATCGTAGAAAACTTGCAAAGCTCTTCAAATTTAGCAGACTCGCTACACTCATAGGTCCTTGTTTGAGAGCCATGAACTCTAACTCCTTCGCGTTCCTCACAGAGGGAGGGAAGTACTTATGGTAGAAAGCCTCTTTAAGACATTCTAGGTAACTTCAGTCTAGGAAACTTCAAATAATCCCCTGTGCCAACCCACCAAAATTCTGCATCCGCCTCAGTGTGTAGGTGGCAAAAGCCACCTTTTAAATCTTTGCAAGGGAATGAGAATCTTTTCCATCGCCTTGACCCATCCTCTTACTTTCAGGGGTTAAAGCTCTCAAAGCCGAGGGTTTGCCTTCCACTCTGCAAATTTCTGATATTTCCCCATCCTTCGTTCCCTACAAGGTTACCAGCCGTTTTGCTCCTCACTTTTCAGCCTTTACATCATTTGGTTAGCAATGCAGCTTGTTCTCTCATTGCCTCCACCATCTCACGAAAGTTATTCATCATTTCGCGTCATTCCGCTCCTAGTTTGCCAATTTGAAGTCATTGATTCCTGTCACACCAAACAAAATATTGAGTTGATTAGGCTCAATACCAATCCAAGTGTGGTAGAACCCAATTTCTAACCAATGTCATACACACACATATATCCATATATGCATCTTAATGCATGACAATTACTACAGAAGCATAATCGGTCCAATCCTAAGGCCAGAGGATAGTCCTTCTATACCATATGTAACACCCTCCTAATTACCATATTCTACTCGAGTGTTGACATAGTAATTAGCAGAGTATTACTCATATTTCAAATCAATACTAGTCGAAATATAAAGTAATTAAGAGATTTTGATAGATATGTTGCCACACCCATATTCACATATATGAACATCAGGTTTCATATACGATATATACATCATAATAGTAAAGCCAACGAGACAACCCTTAAACTAGTCAAGAACTCCGTAGCAAAAGGACTAGTCCCCCATCCTTTACCTAGCTTACTCAAATATCCAGCCCCAAAAATGACATATAGATACAAATGGGCCTTAAACATTTAATAGTACATTAGTCTAGGCTGGTAAAGTTCTAACACTACACTACTACTAAGTACACGCCAAAAGCCTCTGAGAATCTTGCATCCTCCTATAGGAAACCATTGGCCATCACACGATAGCCTCACCTCCACCTGGGCGTCTGGGCCTTCGTGGGTCAAAGTCTTAAGAGGATGATGACGAAGGGTCGCCGCCGGAGGGGGCACATGTGGTCTGCGGGCTACAACATCGAGGTGTGCCATGTGTAGAGGCACACCATCATACGGAACATTGAGGTCGAACAGGGGTAAATACAAAAGTGTTGAACGACAGCGAAGAATACGTAGGCCAGATCTGGAATAGGCCACAACGTACAGGAGTCTAGGTTCTTGTCGTAGTGCCACTGCCACTAGGGCGAGTCAAGGAAGAGAATCACCGATGGCATTTGAATACAATACAACATATATGCACATAGGGATGAGAATATTATAAAATTCTCAATAGGGTAATCCTCACATATGATGTAGAATCACATTAAATGCATTCATATGCGATACTCATGTAAGACTATAAGCACCACCACTAAAGTATGTACATTATGTGCAATCAAGATACAACTACTGATGAATTATGTATTGCTATTTGGAACCATGGAATCCCATTCCGTGCATTTTCTCTTTTTATTAACATAGGGAAGGCCTAATATCACATCACGGGTATTGCCTTGATAATACCATACAAGGATAATAGACCTAGGACATGAGCTCATTCCTACCGTGATCATTGGACTTCATTTTTTTCCATTTTTGAATCACACAATTCTATCCTAGCCGATACATCCATTCCTCTAAAATTCCTAGGGAAGTCCTTACTGGCTTTCCCTAATTAACCTGTATAAGCCTTGTCTCTGTTTTCCCCATATGCTAAAACATGCACAAGTGAAATTTACACATTCTCTTTTCTCATATAATTGCATCATGTTATTTTCTCTTTTCAAAGGCATGCTTTCCACACATGTAGGCATTCAATTACATTGGAGTCTCATTCATGCCTTGTGAACAAACCTTTAAAACAATTAGTATGCATTTATATACCATACTTGAACTATATACTATGTTATCATTAATTTAAGGCTTTTTCACCTTTTCAGCACATGGGCGGATTTATCATTTAAGACCAAATTTTAATGTACCTATCTAATGGTTGGTTTAAGGGCCACAAAATTCCCCATGACACCAATGTGTCTAAGAGGCCCAAAAATTCCAACACAACTGGAGCTCTCAAACCCCTCGAAATTATACAAATTTAGTGGTTAGAGGCCACCAATTCACAGAATCAGGCTAGGGTTCTCACAATATTTAACCCTATAAAATGATTGAAATAACTCATAATAAAATTTACAGTAATAGTTCCATGTGTTATCCACTTTGTGTAAAAATTTCAAAGGATAATTCAATCATTTGCTATGCTAATAAAATTATACAATTGCAGAGCTTCAGTTCCAATAGTTTAGGTAACATTCTACAATTTGGTTACTGATTTTTTTAAACAGTTTAACTCAAAATCAGAACCCAAGAAAATTCATGGGACTAGTCCAAGCTGTTAACTTGAACAAATAAATTTTTTAGCTCATGAAAATGACTACAACATGCCCAGAAAAATCGTGACAATGCCTCCAGAAACCGAAAATCCAGCAAGTATCACTCAACATCTTTTGAATAAAGTGATTTTTATCATCATCCATACCTACTACCAAAATTAACACATGAATATCAACATAATATCCATCAAAACAACCAGAATTTTTGGACCTAGGGCAAGCCAAAACAAATCAGAAAAATTCAACAAGAAAAGGCAACAAAAACCCTACCCTTGGAAGCTAATGTGTTCTAGTTTCTAGTTTGCTCCAAGATGGAAGTTCTTTATTCCAAAGCTCTTAAAACCCACTCAAACCCTCCTATAATCAGTGATAGGTGAGGTAATAGAGTGAAGTTTGGAGATTCTAATCGGTTATATTTGTAGAAGTTGAAGTATAGAACAAGTTTGGTTAAGGGAATTTTGGTTTCAACAAGGTTAGGCTTAGGATTTTTGAGGTTGAAATCCAAGGTTTTAAGCTTTTTGTGAAGAGAAATATGGAGTCCTCTGATCCTCTTTGCTGGCCAAAAATATGAGAAGAGAATTATGAGGTTAGGTGGGTTATGTTAACCTTATAAGGTTGATTCTTATTGGTTGATCACAAAGTGTAATTATTGTTTGTTAAAAGAAATTGATATCAATGGCTAAGATTTGATCTTCCATTCAAGATGAAATCTTAGCCATTATGTGGCACTCAAAAGGATAAACATTAATTTGTAGGGATTAATAGATTTCGGTATTAGAATTCACATTAAAATTTCACCGAACAGGTAAATGTCGTACCCGATTAAATCAATATTACCCGAAAATAAATTCTAAGCATCAAATTTTCTTTCCACTTATTTCTAACCTTATTTCTCATGTTTTCCTAATTTCAGGAAACCTTAATCTAGGTTTCACTATCCTTAGGGATGTAGGGCCCATAAAATACTATTCACATTTTTTTTTTTTTCTGAACATATAGTCATTCTCATCATTACTACGTCGTTAGAATCTTAATATTCGCATTAACAAATCCTCAATTAATTTCTAAAGAAAATTAGGTTAGAAAATTAGGGTGTTACACACGGCGGTTGGTTGGGTTGGTCGAGAGGAGCGTGGGGGTGTGCGGAGGAGCATGGCGAAAGGACAGGCACTTCCCGGAGACAGTGCTCACCTTACCAGGCGCGCAATGTTGCCGACCCTGACGAGGGCCAGATCGACCAAGGTGTAACACCTTAATAATTAACTTACACCTAGGACGTATTTCAGTTGATTATTAGATATTACTCTTTGTTTCAAGTCTTATATCATACTTGAAAATACTTAATGAAATTATGAGCCAATTTTTCTTTGAAAACGTAGACAAAACGTGAGTCGCGCATAACATAAGCGATCGTTATGAAAGCATAATATGAGAAAGGATAACATGGATAGAAACATCATATAGGCTCCATAAATGATCATCCATTAGCACACCATAATTAAACATATCATAATCTACCCACCCATGAAAGGTGAGTTAAGTTTTAGTACATCATAGAAAAGCAAATACATAGGAAAGGAAAATACAAAGGAAAACATGCCTATCTAGTGCACCTAAAATAGATAACCTCTATAACAAAAGAAGGTTATCCTAAGCTAGTAGTGGTGTGTGCACTAAAAACTCTCCAAGAGATCTACAGCGCTGGCCCTGGAAGGGCAGAAATAAAACTGATCCATGAGCGAAACTCGTCGGAGGAGGCACACGAGATGGCTAAACATGGGCTCTACGCCGGGGGCATATGGATGGCCTCTCTGTCGAACCTCGGCTGAGTGACCGTATCCTCACTACCTTCCCTCATCAATGGGGGAGTAAGGGAGAGCTCCGAGTATATGTTGGTAGGTGAGTCCTTCGAGAGGTCAGTTTCGAATGCCTTGAGCGAGGAACATTATCCTAAAAGTCACGAACGGAAGACGTGGTGGTGTGCTGCAAAGGATCCTTTCGTTGTGCGTACGCACACTCTAAAAAACCATGTCATCGTCGGAGAGGAGGTCGGAGAGAAACGGTAGCTAGGAACAGGGTGCAAATGGGCGTCCCATGAACATGAAGACTGGACGGAGTAGCGCCCTCAAATGGTAAGACCGATGCTTTAGGTCAAAATGAACCTCCCAAGTGGGGGTGTCAATGAAGAGTACGAATGTCACCATCAGAATCTGAAGACATGATGGAAAGGAAGAAAGAGGAAGTGAGAATCTTATTAAAGAATCTTAGTAGGGTATGCTCACGAATGACATCATCAACGTCTTCAAGGATCTCTTGTTTATTATGAAATAGTGAGCATGCAAAGATTCGTTTACTAAGTTTTAAAATATCAAATTACCTAGGCCTATTCATTTTAGTCATGCGTCTTGAAATGAATGCATCATACTTCATTATGATATGCATATCAATATCTTATGCAATACTCATCATTATGGCATTCATGTAATCATCATAGCAAACATCATGTGCATAAAGCATGGTTTATGAATGACATTATTTGGTTCTTTAGGTGACTTAAAGTTGATTTATTTTTCATCTTGGGGCCACCCTATTACTCTTCCCTTTTGAGAGTACTTGTAGGTTATGAGCTCATACCTCACTAGTCATCACTAGCGTATACTTATCCCTTTTGATAAGTTAAAGCCCCAACTTAAAAGTACAGGTTAGGGGGTAAGAATTACCTTTTTCATCACCTATAGTTTGATGAGTCCAAAGGATCATTTTCTTATATTTCTAAGTCACCTTAAGTCTTAGCATGTTATATCAAGATGCAATACATAATGCATAATATCGTAGTCCTTCATATATTTCGAACACAAGCATTTCCCATGTTTCCAAAGAAACAACAATACTAGATGATGGATTTTAACTTTGGAGATCAAGTACTAACATAGCATCAAATATCACATGAATTCATCTTCTCAAATCATCAACACATAATTATTCCTTTAAATAGCCAAACCCCTAAATCAGGTAACTTTAATTGTCAAATTATTTTTTTATGTATCTAAAGGATTTATTATCATCATTACCACTAATTTTTTGGCTCAAGAACATCATTAGTCAAAGTTGGACAGCATAGGTAGTAAAAAGAATTTAATGATTTACGTGTGTTAGAAGTTGCGTTTTACACCTTTTCTCATTGCCGGCTTTTCCTATGATACTAAAATTAATTCCTAATCCATTTATAGGTCATTTTTACTTAAGTAAACATCATATAACTTGATTTTACAAACATGTAAGGGTGCTGGAACAGAATGCATAATTCTTTTCCTTATGAGTTCTAGAAATCTCATTTTTAATTCTTTTTAGCTACTAGGTTTGCCCAAAGTGCCAAGAACAATTATCACATCAAGTAGCAAGGTATTTAACACATGTAAAGCATCTAAAATTGAATTTGAAGGTGCTAGAAAATTAAAGACAAAATCGAAAAGTAACAAGTTCCATAAGCATAAATTAAGACATTTCTAGTAACTAAGCTTCATACTTAAAAACATCTTCTAACCTAAGAGATATAGTAAATATGCTAGACAAGGAAACATAACCATGAATGCAAGTTCAATTCTTTATTTTAGTGCTCCAGGCCTCTTAGAGTATTTACTAAATCACATCTCAACTTTAAGGTTGAGATAGGTAGGCTTTGAGATTAATTATTAAGTGCCAACTTCGAAAGTAAATATGCTAGACAAGAAAATATAAATGTGAATGCAAGTTCATTTCTTTATTTTAGTGCTCTAGGCCTCTTAGAATGTTTTACTCTAAATCACATCTCAACTTTAATGTTGAGATAGGTAGGCTTTGAGATAAATTATTAAGTGACAATGCATGCTTCTTCATACTTTGTAAAAGCAAAACTCAAGCCCTAGAGGTTTCATTGTAATGAACTCATAGTCACCATCTAGAAACTCTCATCATAAAGCTATCATGAGAGACCAATAAGCCTTGAAGGCCGAAATGCATAAGGAAAGGAAAAGAAGAAATCCAAATGATATAGCATATGGAATCCATCAAATCATCATTTTAAACCAAGAATAAAGCTTACAAAGCAAGGAAACAACTTTAGATACAACTCCCTACCAAAGGTTTGCTTCACTACCAGAAACGCGTCATGACGGTTTTACCGACGGATTTTAAAGATTTTTAGGAAAATTTAATTTTCGACGGATTTTTGAACGATTTAGACCATCGGTAAAACGTAGTTGAAACTTTTATCGTGATTTCTTCCGTCATAAATGTTATCGTTGACTACTGACGTTTTTGAAAAATCGTTGTAATGCACCATATTCGTCAGTTAAATCGTCACAACTCACAATTACCGACGGATTTTTTATAATTACCGACGTATTTTTCCATAGATTTTTAATTTAAAATTTTTTTTGTTTTTCATTTTTACGATAAAAAAATCCGTCTAATCAAATTATTTTTAAAATTTTATATTTAGCGACGTATAATTCCGTCAAAGGAAAAAAGTTTTGTTAAAATTTTATTTATATTATCGAACGAAAAATCCGTGGAATTTATAGTTTTTTATGAAAGAATCCGTCAGTTAATTTTTGAGGGTTACCTAATCATCTCAGATTATATTTTTTATTTAAAGCTAATTACAAAATACATAATTATATTTAATAGTAAAAAATTGTAATAAACAATAAACGCAACAAATTTAAGTTTAAAAGATATAATGATAAATATGTCAAAAGTGTACACAAATTTCAAAAGTTCGAACATATAACAATGAAAAAAAAACAACTCAAATCAGGAGAAGTCAGGCATCATCATCAGGATTACCATCGCCATCGCCATCACCATCACCATCACCATCATCATCATCATCGACGTTGGCTGAATAGCAGCCTGCCATCTTCTTCCATAGAGACACCATCTCCTTCTTCATCTTCTTCATCTTCATGTCCATGGCCTTTTCCTTGTCCTCAATCTTCTTTTGCATTTCTTGCCACGGCGTTGTCTTTGCCGCCTCTGTATACGATGAAGTTCCGCATTGAGCAGATGAACCGCTCCGCGGACCTCATCATCTTCGGCAGTGGAACCAGTGCCTGAGATGCCCCAGGATAGAGGCAGAGGACAGACTACCGCATAAAATGACCCCATGCCATAGATGCGGTTTCTGTAAGGACCCCAACTACCTCTTGCCATAACTGGCCTCATCAATCGTGGGCACTCTCACCAGCTGCAATCCTCCTCCCGCTGGTCGTAGCCTCCTTAGCGCCGTAGGTATGCTATAACAAAATAAAATTGATTAAACCTCTATCAAATATATGAAATAATAAATTAAATATATATATGAATAATAAGTGCTCAGAACATATATACCCAAGCATTCTCCGAGGATCGACCCATGTCTTCTCTTTGCGCGTGTGAGTTTTCTGAACACCTCACTCTGTGGGTTGCCTCTTTAACTCAGGAGCCTGCAATTGAGTGAAACATGTAAAATAATAGCAAGTGAAAATATAAATTTAACAAAAGGAATTTAAAAAATGTTTAAAATCATGACTAAACCATCCATGACGCGTAGTCTCTATAGTAGCAGAACCACCACAATGAACGGATCCACCCTTTTGCGACGCTCTACTCGCCTTAGCCTTCAAAGACTTATCTTTAAATCTCGCTTCCCAGGATTGCCACAAATAGTCCAAGCTGGCCTGAGTCATCCATCTAGGGTCTCGCCCGCCGTTTCCTGAATGTCAATGTACATGTCTTGTGCCGCCGTTGGACTTGAAGAGCTTAAACATGAAATCTTCATCTTTGGGATGGATGATGAAGTGGCTCTACACATGGAAGTGAAAAAAAATTATTGAAAGTAGTTTCTAAAATATGTTGACACATTTTCAATATAATTATCTTATTTTACCTTCCACTCAATAAACCAGTGCAATCTCATCCTTCGCAGCTGCCAAAGGACTCAATCGGCCTATCATACAATTTCTGGATGGTGTGTGTCACCTCGTGCATGGCACGTGCATTTGGATGCCAACTTCATAACAAATAGTACAAAACAATGTTAATATATGTTAAGAAATTGTTGAAAATTATTACAACAAGATTCATAAATTGAGCAATTAAATTACTTACCTTTTCTTACCAAGACGTTCAAGCTCTACCCGCTCCTCCCTGTGGACCCATGTCCTAATTGCCTGCCCGAGGAACCACCAACTGCCCGCTTTCATCATCCCCTTGTGAGTCGTGTGGTGGGGTGGGAGGGATCTGCGATGGTAGTGGAGGTGAAGGCATTACCTGGGTGGTGGCATGGAAGGGATAGAAGTTGATGTGTGAGCAGCTGGTAGATGCCTAACTGGAGGGTTGATTGTCAATTATTTGGGACACCCTTCCCCCTCTTGCTTTTCCTTTAGGTGCCATATCTGAAAAATAAATGACAATGTATACAAAATCAAATAATATGATAATTGAAAATAAAAAGATGTAATAAGTATAAGACTAGACACATCACATTTAATCTGAAAGTTGAGGACTATCTTCATCATTCTCAGTCTCAACATCATCCTCAAACTCATCTTCATCATCCTCATCCTCATCCTCCTCATCACTACCATTGCTTTCGTTGTGTTCACTCATTAATTGATGACTTAAGAGTGAATTATCTCAACCTCACCAGAATTCGGAACGTAAACTTGGCAATGTTCCTGTCTCAACGACTACTGAGAGGGATGGATCATTCACTTGAAAAGCGTCGTCAGGAGTTCTTCGACCTCAACTCGACCCCTTGGTTTAGTTTTCATGACCATCTTCCAATCCTTTTTGCACTTTCCAGGGTATGATGCATATACTGCCCTTGCATTCTGAGCAATGATGAAAGGATCATATGCACCATATCTCTTAGTATGATTCACCTCGGTAATTTTATATTGGTTGTGTATGCGTGTTCCGTCAGGACGTCTTGGGTCGTACCAATCACAACTGAACAACACTACCAATTTTTTAGGTCCATCACCCACATATTCAATCTCCAGGATTTGTTTGATTACTCCATACCAATCACCCTCCCCACCGCATCCCTCCTGACACACACCCCACTATTGTCTGTTGTTTTCCTTGGCCTCATTCAAATGTATGAAACTTATATCCATTCACATAATACATTGGCCAATTGTTTGCTTTGTTAGCAGGACCCAAGCCAAACTTTGTAAATAAGGACATGAAACATTATTGTTTTTATCAAACACCTACATGAATAATTGAAATTAAAAGATCAACACAAAAGATGACAACTAGAACATGTGTGTGATGTTGGATCAAATGGTTACTAGATAGTTAGGTCACATACAAAGGATCTGAACCATGCTGGAAATTGTTCAAGGGTGTGTCGCTCATCAACTTGTTCAAAATACCTGTAAATTAAACATTGCAGTAAAATAAGATTTGATTTGTGTCATCAGTTCATAAATAATTGAAAGTGATACATTGATATCACTCACGTTTTAAATGGTTGCACTTCTTTTGATTAAGATATGTAAATGTGCAGCATGTTTCTCTTTCTTGATAGCCAATGGGGTTTGGATTTTCCAAGCACGTCCCAGCCTATTGAATATAGACAAAGTATGTTGAGTTGAACTTTCACCCCCATCATCATTCCGACCAACCCTTGTTCGTCTAGATTGAACATGCGGCTCAAAGTAATAGGAACAAAAGAAAGATGTCTCCTTAGAGATATATGCCTCACATATGGAACCTTCTACCTGAGCCCTATTTTCATATTCTCTGAAACTTCCAATATTTCTTCAAATGGATACATCCATCCCATCTGAACCGCCACATACCCGTGCTTCGTATGCCAAGTGTACGGGTAAATGTTCCATGGAATCAAAGAAACCAGGAGGATTCTCTCAATTTGACAAGAATTATAGGAATGTTTCTCTCATAATTAAAAGATCTTCAACCCTCAGTGGATGAGCATAGGTCTCTAAAATATTGACTCAACTCATAACGGCTTCCAAAGAGGAGAGGTAATTCTCTAAATGCAATAGGAAGTAAGCACTCCATAAATACATGACAATCATGACTCTTCATGCCAACAAATTGTCTTTGTGCAACATTGACGCATCTACCCAAATTTGAGGCATAACCGTCAGGCATCCTCAACTCTTGCATCCACTTACACACAGCTTCTTCCCGAACAGAAGTTAGTGTGTAACTAGCCTTCGGCTTACACATACTGCCATTGGCAACTTCTGGAAACTCAACTCAGGTCGCTTACAATACTCTGCCAAATCTTTCCTTGCTTTCACATTGTCCTTGGTCTTATCGGTATCCATCACAGTGTTTATGATGTTATCACACACATTTTTCTCTACATGCATTACATCAATACAATGACGAACTGATTATCTCCCCAATAAGGCAGCTCCAAAATATACTTTGTTTGGTCCAATTATGATCTACCCGTATCTGGAAATTCGTATGGATTTACCCAATTCAGCCATCTTTGGAAAGCCTCTAACTCTATGCCAAACCTGGTTACCGCTTAGCCTCACGAGGCTCATCACGTTCAATCATCTTCTTTTTAAACACATCCTTCTTACCCCTAAATTCATGATCAAGGTCCAAAAACCTTTGATGCAACCAAACCATGAGTTTTTTTGACCATGTTTCAATGTGAATGCTTTTGTATCCTCCATACAAATTGGGCATGCCAATTTTCCCCTGCCATCCAACCTGACAACATTCCATAAGCCTGGAAAATCATTGATAGTCCACATCAATGATGCCCTCAGGAAAAAATTTTGTTTTGTGAAAATGTCATAAGTTTGTACACCCAATACCACATCTCCTTAAGCTCATCAATCAATGGTTGGAGGTAAACATCAATCTTGGCTTTGGGATTATTCTGGGCCAGGGATTATACAAGTTAAAAACATGTAAGGATCTTTCATGCACATTTCAGGGAGATTGTAAGGTGTAACAACCACAGGCCAGGCAAGAATAGGGTTTGCTAAATTGATTATTCGAGTAAATCCATCTGCACAAAGCCCCAACCTAATATTCCTAGGATTGGAGGAAATCAGGATAAATTTGGTCAAAGTGTTTCCAGGCTTCACCATGGGAAGGGTGGGTCATGACACCATCATTTCTCTTATTCTCAAAGTGCCATCTCATGTAAGGTGCTGAACTCATTGAAGCATACAACCTCTTTAACCTTGGAATTAGGGGCAAATAGTGCATTCTTTTATAGGGAACATCCTTATATCTTCCATTTCCAGATCTTTTTGGTTTGAACCTAGGGCTTTCACAAAATTTGCATTGGGTTAAGTATGCATCATCTTTATAGTACAACATGCATCCCTTCAAACAACAATCTATTTTTTCTGATTTTAGCCCAAGTTTTGAAACTAATTTCTTGGCTTGATAGAAATCCTTCTGAAAGAGAACTAGGTTGTGGACTAATCTCACTCATCAATGATGCCCATCTATCAAACGAAGTTTGACTTTGATTAGCTTCTGACTTTATAGCTAACATCCTAACCGCTAGAGACAACTCCGAATGCACACACCCTTCCCATAGAGGGGCCTTTACAGCCTCAATATAGAAAATTTCTCAGCCTCTGCATTAGGAGCCTCGATAAAGGTTCAATTGCATGCATTTGGGCCCCAACCTCATCATAAATCATTTCCTCATATCGTCTAGAGTTATCCTCCCAATTAATATTTCCCATGATATGCTCACCAATATTAACTCTACTTGAACTACCTCTAACATATGTATTTTCAACACTAGCATCTTCAAAATTGTGTGTAGCAACTTCCCCATGTATAGTCCAAACCCAATAATCCGCCATAAAACCATCCTTATACAAGTGATACCTAATGGTGTCCATATCAAAATATTTCCTACATTTGCACTTAGCACAAGGGCACCTAACCGTTTGCTCATTCATAAATTGTACTGTCGACAAGCCACCCTTACAAACTGTTCAACTCCTGAAAATTCAGGTTTGATTCCTCCTTGACGGGTACACCCTGTCATACATCCATAGTCTGTTGCAGGAATCATGATTCTTCAATATGTAATTTAACCTAACAAATTCATTTAAAGTTTTAAAAATTAAGATCTTATCTAATTATTAATACATCTAAACAAATCATCTTCTTAAAGTAAAAATCTTCGGTAAATAATTTGTGCTCTTTAATTTAATGTCTCCTTCACAGCACCCCCTTAAATTAAGATTCCACTATTTAAATTAAAAATAAATTCAACAGAACCTCCCCTAAACTAAGACATCCCAACAAATTAATTTCAGGATATAACAGAATATCAATCTAGTCAAATAAACTGAACAATACAATCAAACAAACATTTAAAGATCCTAAAACCGTTCTAGAGCACACCCCCTTATAACATCACAACATGCATATCCTGCAATCTCCGCATACACAATCAATCTCCACAGCAAACAATGCAAACAAGTCGAAGGACCTCTACCCTTCCCCCAGCCATGCAATCCCAATTTCCTACAACTCTATCTTAGAAATCATAAGTCTCTATCCTAAAAAAAATGTAATTAAATAAGGAGAAGAAACAATTACTTACCTTAAAAGAGACAAAAGAATAATAATACTCCAACCAGAGTTTACCTTTAACAAAATCAATCATTTAAATTAATAACTTCAAAAGAAATACTAATAACCAATCATGATATAACACAAATAGCATTTAAAGCAATGCATAATTGAGATTGAAATTTAATCAAATAGGTGGCATGCATGGCCATGTAAGTGAAAAAACAAATAAATAATGGAAGGATTTTGATTGATTTTGACTAGCACAAAATCACCTAGGAATTATGCTTCTTTTCTTCTTTTATTTCCTTGAGTCTTCGTATATTTCCTGAAATCTCAGTTAAAGCTTTTTGTTTGTGTAAATAACTAATTATATATTTATCGATTTGCATTTTATTCTTGACTAAACTTGTGATAATTTGATCACTAAATTAAATCTACTCAATCTTGACAAAAATACGCTTAAGACCTTTGTGATTATTCAAGCCAAAAACAACAAATCAATCTTAACAACCAGGATGGATAATGCATGACAAAATATAGAATGAATCAAAGACTAAAATGGTGTCAGGATCATATCTCACCTCAAGTGGATGTTGCTGGTCTGTGCACCTGAGAGAGAATGGGGTTAGGGCGTCGCTGCCCGGTCGAGGTCGCCGGGGTCCGGAGTCGTTGAAGTCACGTTGCGCGGAGAGAGGCGCTGGCGCTGGCGCGGCGTCATCGCTGGTCCTGCAGGCGCGGGCCGCGCGGTCCCGCCTGTCCGCGCAGCAGCGCCCCCGGCGTTCGCTTTTGCGGCCAGAGGGTCGCCTGGGCCGGGAGACCGCGACAGCGCTCGGGGGGCGCCTCGGAGGGGCCTGGTCGGCAGGGGCACGCCTGGAGGGGCCCGGCTCACAGGGGGCCGCCTCGGAGGGCCGGAGGCGGCGGCCTGGGTGCGGTCACAAGAGGGGGAGGAGAGAGAGAGAGAGAAAGAGAGAGAGAGAGAGAGAGAGAGAGAGAAAGAAACCAGAATGCGATTCTGAGGATGAGATTGAAATATCACTTAATATTTCCGACGATTTTCCAATTACCGACGGAAAATCCGTTGGTAATTTATAACAAAAGTGCACCATTCTTTTGATTTCTGGAAAATGTCATTTACGGATTTTAAATTACGACCCAAAAAATCCGTCGTAAATATTAAATTATCCCGTTTAAAAAATATCAATTAATTACCGACTAAAAATCCGTCGGAATATTAATTTATCCCGTTTTAAAAATATCTATTAATTACCGACGCAAAAACCGTTCAATTGGCGCGCCAAATATGTTTGGGTTGGCGCCAAGGTTACCGTGGATTTACCACCCAAAAATCCGTTGAATGTTACAACCCAAATTTCCGTATTGTTTACATTCCGCCAAAAATTGTCAAATATCGAATAAATCCGTCGATAAAATCCTCCTATCCTTGACTTCTGTAGTGCTTGAAGGAAGGAAAGAAAGCTTGGTTCTTGAGATGAATGAGAAGAAAATCTTCTTAGAGCTTTGAGAAGGGATTTCACCAAAGAGAAAAAAGAAGAAAGAAAGTTGTGTTTAGGAAATCGGAGGATGAAGAAGAAGAAAAGGAATCCTTTGAACTTAAGGAAGAAAGCTTGGAGTTTGCAAGTGTGAGCAAAGGTTCTAACAAGCTTTCTTGAGTGCCTATTTATAGAGAAATTGCAACACATGGATGTGTCTTTGGGGAAGGATGGCACAGGCAATGAGGGAAAAGAGAGAAAATATCTCTTGTAAGGTATGGTCTTGGGCATAGTTCAAAGCATGGTGAAGTATGACTCAAAGTATGGTGAAGTATGGCCTAAAACATGGTTCTTTGTGTGCAAAAATAAATCAACATGTGATGAATAATGGGGAGTGGCATTCGACCATGCCATGCAGCCAAGGGAAGGATTATGTCATCTAATTGTGTTTTAGAGGTGTGTTTAAGTGTATCTTGGATTAGGCTTTTGATTAGGAGTTTGTAAGTAAGTGTTTAGATAAGGTAATGGATAATTAAGGTATCAAGACATGATTAGGAGTTGGTCTTGCTTCATTAGTGAAATAAAACTCATTTCATATAAAAACCATTCACAAACACAATTTCTTAATTTAAGGAATTGGAGAGAGAAATACTATTCAAGATTCCATGACATGGAATCTTGATTTTTAAGACAAAGATTAAAGTGTATTAAGCAATTTTAGGTTCTAATTAATCTTAATAAATTATTTTGACTTAGATTAGTAATTAGAATTTACTAATCCTTAATTAGATCCTAATATTGCTTAGGTTTTGTTAATAGTATTATTAGACCCATAATGCACTTGGTTAGGGGCAAAATGGTAATTTTTAAAACCTCCTCCTGACTACCCGGGCTTAACCAGTTGTTAAACATAGCTTAAAACATCATTTAAAACCTTTTGATGGAGTTGGGTTCAATTGGCACTCCATTCCTGAAAATAGCCGAGAGGCGTTTTGGTCATTTTGCGCATCAGAACAAAAATGAGATTCTTCGCTTTATTAACACATATAACACATATAATCCCCTATCATCATCAAAACGTCCCTTTGAGGATGACCAGGACTAGCGATCTCATTTCCAGGTAAATGACCTTGGGGCATTTTGATAATTTGTACATGGGAACAATTAAGGCATTATACAAGGGGAAAGCCGTGACCTCCCTCATCCCTTAGCTTTCAGGTTCCTTTCCTTGTTTTTATTTTGTAAGATTGGACTTTATCTTGTATCATGTGGTCTGATTATTGTTGTTTGGCTTAGCTTTGTTTTAGGTTGGATTTTTTTGTTGGGTTTTAGATGACGGTGGCTTGGAGCTGGTGGTTCACGGACGATGGTGGCTTCATCTTTCACTTCTCTTTGAGTTTTTTTTTTCAATTTGGTTTAGTGTTGCTTTGTATTATTCGTGTAACATCCTAATAATTAACCTAATACGTCTAGGACGTATTCTAGTTGATTATCAGATATTACTCCTTGCTTCAGTTCTTTAAACATATTTTGAAAATACTTAATGAAATTATGAGCCAATTTTTTTTTTTTAAAAAGACATAATTGAAAACGTGAGCCGCGTAACGCAAAACGATAAATAAGATAAAGCGGAAAAATAGCATAAAGAAAACACCTCTCATCACATAGGCTCCATTATATGAACATCCAAAAGCATACCATACATAGATAGATAATATTCTCACCCAAAGGTGAGTTAAGTTCATACATCACCTTTATAATACATCAAAAGGGAAAATACATAAGGAAACATATGCACCTACAAAGAATAACCTCAAAAGCCAAAGAAGGCTATCCTACAACTAGGGTGCATAACACACTAGATCCACCGAGAACTCTCTATGGCGCTGCCCTAAAATGAGGAACAAACCCGATCCACGCGAATTCCATTTGGAGGGCACACGAGATGCTCCATGGTCAGGGCGCATGGATGGCGCCTTGCCAACCTCGCGGACAACAGTCTCCTCACTCCCCGCTCTCATATGTGGGAGTATGGTAGAGCTCTCTAGTACATATGAGTAGGTGGATCTTCCGACGGGTCCATCTCAGAATGCCTCGAACCAGGGGACATAGTCGGGGTAGTCACGAACGGTAGATGCGGAGGGATATGTAAGATACTCTCATCATGTGGGCATGCGCGCTCAAAGACCATGTCGTCACCGAACGGGATGTTGAGAAAAATGATAACTAGAAACGGGGTATGCGAACGGACGTCCTAAGAAGACAAAAACTGGAACCGCACATCGTCCTTCAAAGTGGTAAGAGCGGTGCTCCAGGTCGTAGTGTATCTCCCATGCTGGGGTATCAACGAACACTACGAATGTCGCCATCGGTATCTGAAGACAATGACGGAAGGAAGGAAAGGGAGTGAGAATCTTGCTAAAGAATTCTCAGGGCAACTCCTACTATAGTGCTATCATCAAAGTCTCCAGGAACCTCGAGGTCATTAGGAAATAGTGAGCATGCTAAGTTTCATTTATTAAGTTCTGAAATATACTTTACCGAGGTCTGTCCATTTTAATCATGCGTCTTACAATGCATTAGCATGTCATGCCCTAATAACTTCCATCTATCGTATATCTCATTATCACATCATAAAGACTATGCATAGAACATCATCATATACCTCATCATCACATCATAAATGCTATGCATATGAAAACATCATATCTCTCATCATCACATTATGAGTGCTATGCATAGAACATGGTTCACATATTTCATTACTTTAGTGCCATAGGTGACTTAAGATTCTCATCATCATCATTATTTTCCTTGGGGCCACCCTATACTCTACCCTTTTGGGAGTAATCTAGGTTATAAGCTCATACCTTGCTAGTCGTCACCAACACATACTTATCCCTTTTGATAAGTAAAAATTCCGTCTCTACCCTTTTGAAAGAACGGATAGGGAATCACCTTTTCACCGCCTATAGTTTAATTGGTCCAAATGATCATTTTCTAGGATCACCTTTTCACCACCTATAGTCTGATGGGTCCAAAGGGTCATTTCCTCATATATTTTAAGTCACCTTTAAGTCTTTGCATGTTATATCATAATACAATTCTCAATTCATAATCATTTATAACATTTTCTCATTTATAGTCTTATTCTGGAATAATATATATACCAATTGTAATCATGCATCCGGAGATTCCCAGGAAAGAGAGGTGGGTCACAAGTGGACACGCTTAAATACCAAGTCTTTCCTAGCCAGAACCTTTCAAAATTACACTTTTAGGAATATACTTTCTTCCAGGAATAAGAGTAAATTTTTAAATAACAAAGAATATTTCATTATTTCATGCATAAGCATTCTCATTGTTTGCAACAGCAATTATAACATGCAAGCCATGAAATCATTCAATAAGATCAAGTACTCAATAAGCATTACTCATCGTATAAACTTTTCATTCCAAAGCATTAAAAGACATCATCTTAATCCTTATCGAAAAGTTCCTTTAAACAACCGAAACTCTAAAATCGGGTAACCTCAATTATCAACTTACTTTCTTATGCATCTAAGGGATTCATTATCATTGTTACCCTTGATTATAAGTCTCTAGAACATTATTAAACCTCATGGGGCAGCATAGGCAGTAAGTTATGTTCGGGTCGTTACGGGGTGCTAGAAGTTGCGTTTTAATCCTTTCTTACCGACTTTCCTAAAATGCTAAAATTTATTACTAAACCAATTATGAATCATTCTCACTTATCTAAACATAATAAAACCTGATTCTTACAACCTCTAAGGGTTCTGGACAGAATGTGTAATTCTTGTTCTCTAGAGTTCTAGAAATCTTACTTTTACGGTTTACTAGATGCTAGATTCATAATTAGTGTTTGGGATTAATCCTACACAATTGTTGCCAAGTTTTTCATGATCAATCAATCCCAAACTGAATTATATCATACTAAAAACAGTTTTGGCATTGGCTAAACTTAAGGGATCAAAGATTAGCTAAATTCTAGCTTTATGGTTTTCCTACGAAGCTAGTTTCATCTCTAACTCGCATAGAATCGTTCCCTCATCAATAAATATAAATATCTCAACTTCAAACATATCAAATCATCATCATACAGTGGTACTAAATTCATATCAATAGTCGAATCATGAACCTCACATAATTGCTTAAAGTTGCATTTCAATTACACACATGTTGTTAGTTGCCCGAAGAATCAAGGTAAAACCGCAAAACTCTTTTGAAATGCTTTTCCTTTGTTAAACTTGGAATGATCTTTGAGGTTAAATTAGTAGCTATTTGAAACCATTCTTAAAAACATTTTAAATTCATAGAGTCACCCTCAAAGTGTTCTTGAGTCTTTCTTTGCTTAAGGAAATCTTAAGACATGACTTGTTGGTCCTTGTGACTAGATGAGGCTTAGACAAACCTATCATCATCGCATGGCCGAAATATGCATTCTTAGAATGCTACCATTATCCAACTTTGTTTGTGATATTTGGGCAAGTCTTTGAGCTCTAGGATTCTTAGGTGATAACACAATAATAAACAAGCCATGCACTTAGTTTTACATCTTTGTTATAAAATAAAGTGAGAGCATGAAATAAATATGAGATGCAACCTCTTATTATCTTCAAAGATTAAGTGACAACTTGTAATATAGATATGGAATGCAAGCTTGGAAATTTAAACATGAGAATGCAAGTTCATTTATTCATTCTTGAGAACTTAGTGATGACATTGGAAGTAAATATGATGTGCAAGGCATAAACTTAAACATGGATGCAAGTCCATTTTTATTTTCTTTACTAGAGCTCGTTCAAGACTTTAAAGGAATATAGATTTATCCCAACACATATCTTAGCAAAACAAAGTGAGCTTTAGAGTTCTTTATGCCAAGGTTTCAAAGAGAACCTTATGGCTTGAATTTCATCATCAAGCTCAAGGAAATGGATTAGGAGATGAACACCAACACTTTTTGAAACCAATCATAAAGAAAACTACTTTAACATATACTTTTAAAGGAAATGAAAACCAAAATCATTGAGGGGAAGAACATAAGAACCGAAATCTTGAGCAAGGAGGAAATAGGGAAACCGAAAACTTGTTTAGTTCAAAATCAAGCCTTTGAACTTTAGAGGTTTAATTTGTGATGGATTTACAACCAACACATAAAATCCTCATCATCAAGCCATTATTCCATCATTATCTAGGCCATAAGGCCGAATACACAAAGAGAAAAGGAAAAAGAAGAACCGAAATGAAAAGCTTGAAAACAAATGAAACCTTCAAGTTTTAGAGGTCTAACATGTAATGGCTTTGCAACCAACACTCAAGAACCTCATCATTAAACCTTGATCTCACCATTATGTAGGCCATAAGGCCGAAATGCTTAAAGAAAGGAAGAGAAAACCGAAATGAAAAGTGCAATAGAAAGGTTCATCCATTCAACATTTTGAGCTAGGAATACAACTCATCAAAGCATAGAAATGAGTTTAGAAACAACACCCTACCTAGTTTGGTTTGAAGAAGAGGAAGAGAGCTTGGTTTCTTTGAATGAAATGAGAGAAAATCTTCTTGAAACTTTGAGGTAGAATTTCGGCCAAGGAGGAGGAAATGAGAAGTTCTTTGAGCTTAGGAAAACCTCAAGTGTGTAAGTGTGTGTGAAGGGTTTCCAAGCATGCTTATTTATAGAGGAAATGAAGCTCATGGATGGACAAGAGAGGAGGAGTGGCTACGGTTTTCAAAGGGAGACAAGGAAGGAAAAATCATTTTCTTGGTTGGTGGGTTCAAGGTAAGTGTAGGAATTTGTGGAAGTATGTTTTGTTGTGTTTTCTATGCATGGAGCCTTGTGTAAAAATTTGAATAAATGGGATAATGGGGACAAAGAAGCATTAAGCCACCATGTTTTAAGGAGGTGGGATTGTGTCATCCAATGTGTTGTATAGGTGTAGGTAGGGGTATCTTTGCAATTAGGGAATTTGCAAGTAAGGGCTTAAGTGAAATAATAGGCGATTTGGGTGTTTTTAAGCAATTTTATGTTCTAACCAATCTTAATAAATTATTTTGACTCTAGATTAGTAATTAAAATTTACTAGTCTTTAATTAGAGCCTAACATTGCTTAGGTTTTGTTAAACAAGTCGAAAAGCTCAAAATGTACAAAGCCGGGCAAAACGGTAATTTTTCTTGAAAACGGCCCGAGGGCACCTGGGCTTAATCAATTGTCAAACATGGCTTAAAAACATCTTTTAAAACATCTTAGTGAGGTTCGGGCTTAGTTGGCATGCAAATCAAGTTAAAAGCAGGGCGTTTTGGTCATTTACACACGGGGAAAAATCTGGTTACAATTCGTATATGGACGTCCTGGACATTTTGATCATGTTGGAAGGTTCGAAATTTATTTTGGTTGTGATAATATAGGGCTGTTGGTTTGATTTTGGTTGTTGATGGGTTTGAGTCTTTGATTTTGGGGTTGTTTTGCTGTGTACGTGTGAATTGAGAATGGAAGAGTTATGGTGTATGCATGTGCATATATGATTTTGTGAGACCAAAATAGAGGAATATGAAATTTAGGCAATAACAATAGGAGAGCACATGACTCCTTACTTCCGTTTTTCTTCCTCTCCTCTACTCTCCAGAATCTCACTCTTTTTCTTCGTTTTGTTTATCGCTAATGTATGAAAGCCTATCTTCATTACTCTTGTGGTTTTTCTTTTAAAAAGGGAGATGGTAACATAAAGTGAATGATCTTGTTTAATAATCAATAATTTCATGCTTCAGTCTTGCCCATCATTCTCATTCTCTTCTCTGGCAGGATGCTAATTGTTGTAGTGATAGGGAATGAGGGAATGGGGAAGAAATATTATTAAGCTTGAGCAGGATGATAGAACGGATGTGGAGGACAGGTGTGGAAGAAGAACATCATACTGCATGCATATCATTTAAGAAATTTCATATAAAATTTAACGATGTATGCCCATAACAGCATGATATAGTGTCATGTGTGTGCTTTTAGTTCACTATTTTATATTATTTGTATAACTTGGCAAGGAATTAGGGACAATAACTAGTTTATAGTGTCTTAAAAAAAGTTCCATCAGTCAACAATTATAGCCATAAATATAAGAGAATATATGTCACTATTCTAGTATTGAGTGAAACTGGTATGCTATGATCATCATAATCACACACATATGCCAAAGCATTCCTTGTGATGAATATGTTTAATATATATATATATATATATATTTATTTACAATAGCAATCTGTAACATCCCCCAAGTACAATTTCATCCTTAAGTCATGATATCATACTTTAGAGTTGTTACTTATTAATTTGCGGACCTTTCTTAAATATCTATAGCAAGATTGATCAAGTGGAGTAGTAACTAATTCGTGGTTCTATTAAATATATACAACAAATAAACAAAATATTTATTTATTTCATAAGTAAGTACAAAATGAAGCTCTTCTATGAGCTTGAATACATACATGTTTTCTACTTTGTTTACAAACATATACACACCACTAAGTACAACATAATAAAAACACTAACTACCGCGATCGATTCCTTTAGTATAGCAACCTCGTAGTCCTCTGATC